>MU215112.1:39292-148445 GCA_018584345.1 Thuja plicata
TTCTTTCTGATCTATCTTATCTTTCATCTTCTCAGCTTTGTCTTGGACTTCTCCCAAGAGTTGCTCCATTTGAGACAACCTTTCTCTTAACAACTTGTTGTCTTCTTCTTGCTCATCCACCTTTTTGTCTAACTTAGTGTTAGTCACCATGGCTTTGTCTTCTACTAATGCAAATGGTGTATTCTATCCAATTGATTCAGTAGGCTGAAACATCCACCACAAGCCTGATCTTTAATCAAGCTCTGATATCAATATGGTGTGAGAGTTCCAAGGCTTAATAACACTTTCACTAAGAGACCTTAGCTTGTCTCTTCTAGGAACCTAATCTCCTCTAGGTCCTGATTGGCTTAGATGATTAACTAAGTCAAATTCCAACTCTCCTCTAAGAGTTCTCAACTCATGTGCTTCACCTTGAAAGACTAACACCTTTTAGTTAGTTCAAATCTTTACTTTTCCCACTACACCTAGAAGGATCTAAGTGCCAATTCCACTCTAACATTCATGATTCATTGTAGGGATATCCATCCACTTAAAAATTTCCATCTCCTTGTCATTTGAAACCGTTTACTAGGATCTTCAACTTGGTCTTCACCGAGTTCAAGGATTCAATCACTTGGAAGCCTAATTGGGGCCAATTCCTTGTAGCTTTTCACAATGTGTTTTTCCCTCTTCTTTTAAAACTTTCCCAAAGAATTTGAAAAAAAAATCACACATTAAGATACTCTCTATCACTTTACAAGATATTTTTAAGGTTTTAGTTTCAGAAGTCCTCCGTACATAGGGTTCCTACAAACTAGGATCAATAGGGCTAATAGGCCTAATTTCTAGGACAGTCTGCAACACAATGCAAAACTTGCTCAAAACTTGACCAATTGGATTGATACAAACTTGACCCTCCTAAAATTTCAAGATATGAATATTCCCCAACTAAAACTACACTTAGACCGTATAGTACTTCACTACACTACATAAGAATGCTCACTGTTTCACCTCCAAATCACTAACCGGACAATGCATGCTCGCCTAAGGATTGGAATTAAAAATAGCAACTCGACTTTCCCTGACTCCTAACTCTACATATATACAAACCATTGACTCCCCTAACATTTCCATCTATCCTTAGTAAGATCCCATGGTTATATTTCATGGGGGAGCCTTGAATCGACTGACTGGTCAGGACAGGACTAGTGAACACACAAAAAACAAAACAATTTAACTAAGAATTTACACTACCTATAAACAACTAGCTTAATGAATGAAAGATGTTTTCAAATATCCTAGGAACACAAAACCACAATTATTTTCAATCTTTCAATCCATTACATTCGACTGTCATAACAAAATGCTCGGGATTCCTGAATACACAGAGTTGCAGAGCTATTTCACTATTCAAATCTTGTTACAATGAATGAATAATGCTTAGATTCGGGTCCTTGGGTTACATTAGATGCCATCTCCATGATTCTAGGCCTTGTTGGTCGATTCCCCACTGCTATTCGTAAGGGGATCTAAAGATAACCAAAGTTGCATGCAACATTTGCAATAATTGTAAATGTTGTCATAGCAACATTTTAGCAACTTTTGGCATCTTTGCCATTATGCCTTCTCCCTAAGTTTTAGGACTTGTAACCTCTTCATTTTGAGGATCCAAGATCATTAAAGGCCTCAAGGCATCTCTATGTCTTCATTTATGTATTTAGGACACATTCATGACTCAAATCCAACATTTAGCAACTAAGCCTAAGTAATTGAAAAACTACTAACAATGGCTATTGTTGTGACCTTAGTCGTAATGAATAACTCACCTAGCCCACATTGAAATGACCTTATAAGGTCCAAAAACAACCTTACTATCTTGACTTGGCCAATGCCAAGTACAAGCCAAAAATGATAAAAACATGGAGGTTAGCCTAGGTGTGCTCCTGCACCATCCTCCCCAAAACAAAAAGTTCAATCCACCCTTGGATTGAGGATGCTTGGATCAATCACAATCTTATTGAACTCTGATTCTTTTACCCATATTGCATTAACGTCCCTTTGATCATGCTTCTTTATCAAGTGTTCCTTGTAGGCTTTGGTTCTAGTTTGTTTGTAGACTCTAGTATCCAACACACTGTCAGCTCCTGTGACTGTAGCAGGGGGTAATTGAAGTTCTTCCACATCCCTGATTACTTCTTGGAGACTCTGATCCATGTCTTGTTGTGGTCCTTTGTAATGGACTAAGTCTGTGATGTTGAAAATAGGTGACAGTCCATTGTCTTCCGAGAGCTCAACTTTGAATGCATTCTCTCCATATTTAGCTAAGATATGATAGGGACCTATCCTTCTCATCTTCAACTTGTGAGGGACTCCCTTTTGAAGTCTTGATTTGTTAAGATGCACCATGACCATGTCACCCACTTTAAACTGAACAGTTCTCTTACTCTCATCAACCTTGGCTTTATGTTTCATGGTATTCTCTATCAAAGTCTTCTAGACTGTTTTATGTATCTCTTGCATTGCATAGGAAAAATCATCTGCATATCCACTTGCCTTCACTCCATCCTTCAAGTCTCTCAATTCATAGACTCCTCTAGGATGCAATCCATATACTATCTCAAAGGAGTTCTTCCCTATTGATCTATTGATGGTATCATTGTAGGCATACTCAGCTTGCCCAATTAATTGATCCCATTGTTGTCCATACTCCTTGGTCAAGCATCTTAGAATATTTCCAAGGCTTCTATTCACCACTTCGGTTTGACCATCAGTTTGGGGATGGTATGCAGACCCAAAGGATAAATTAGTGCCCAATCTTTGCCAAAGAGTCTTCCGAAAATGACTCATAAATTTATTGTCTCTATCTGACACTATGCTCATAGGCAACCCATGGATTCTTACTATCTCTTTGAAGAAGAGAGAGGCTATTTGGATGGCATCATTAGTGGTCTTGCATGGCACAAAGTTAGCCATCTTGCTAAATCTATCCATAACTACATATACACTATCCATGCCTTGTTTTGTCTTGGGTAACCCAACTACAAAATCCATGCTCAAGCATTCCCAAGGCCTAGTGGGAATAGGTAGTGGTTAATAAAGGCCTACATTTGAAGAAGTGCCTTTTGCTCTTTGACATACAATGCAACTTTCCACATACCTCCTAACATCAAGATGCATCCTTGGCCAATAATAGAACCTTTGAACAAGTTCTTGGGTCTGAGTGATCCCAAAGTGACCACTCAATGCACCATTGTGCTTTTCTTGGATTAAGTTCTCCCTAATAGACCCTCTAGGGACACACAACTGATTTCCCCTGAACAAAAGATTACTTTGCAAAGTGTATTCAACATACTTACTATGAAAATGGTTTTTGTATTCAGCACATACCTTATACATATCTGTAAAATCCTCATCATCAGCATATAGATCTTTGAAATGATCTATTCCCATGCTCTTCAACTAAATTTCATGAATTGTGAGAGCTCTCCTAGACAATGCATCTGCCACTTTATTGAGGACACCTTTCTTGTGTTTGATATTAAAGGTATAAGCTTGTAAGTATTCCACCCATTTCATGTGCTTGTGGCTCAACTTCTCTTGAGAATTTAGAAAACTTAAAGCTTGATTATACGAGTAGAAAAATTGCTATTACATTCAACAATGAATTTCAAAACCCTACTTCAAATATATTGGTCTTAAGACAGAGTTTACAACTTCAACTTATATTTCCCCTAAATGAAAAATGGCTATCCTTTTCCCAGTTGTCTTGGAATCCTTTTATAACTAAGGATGCAACAAGCTACAAACTACATGGGAAAGATTTATAAAATCTTTTACAACAAATTTTCAAACTGACATAAAAGCCAAAAAATATAACAGAACACGGGTGGGATAAATTGGCGAAGTCTGAAAAAAATTTGTTGTTGCAGTTGAAAATATCTTCGCTATCCTTTCAACTTTGCTTCCCACCTGTTCACCTCCTTGGTGGTGGGCCACTCAAAATTCTTTTCCTATTCCATCTTGGTAACAACTTCCATCCACCTAGCATCCACAGTCGTTCTGGCCTTAGCAACAAATTTTGCCATAGCTCTTTCAACCTTGAATAGGTTATCAATGAGTTCATTGCAACATTTGGCCTCATTATCTTTCTACAAGCACTGCTTCATTTCTTCATCATTGAATATCCCATCAAACTCAGCTGTCCAATCTAATTATGTCTTTAAGGTACTAGCTTCATCATAGATCTTTGGGATTAAAGGGGGGTACTGGTCACCAAATAATTGCAATTTATTACTTATCAATTCAGCTTTTCCATTGAAGAAGGCATATCTATTATTCACCTCATTGATCATGTCAATGGTCTCTATGATTTTATCAAGAAAATCATCACTGTATAACATGGTTGTCTTTAATTTATCTATCAACCTGTCTCTTCCTGACCATGTCTTGAATGTAGGCTCCAAGAATGTCATAGCTTCAGCAGTTGTCCTTGAGGCTTCTTGCAGTGAGCCATACAATGTATGTATTATGTCATTATTTTGCTTCAAAACATCAATTTGATGTTGCAGTATGGGAAATATGATAGACATGATATTTGTAGTTTGTCCTTGTGACAACTCTTTAGACTGACCTTCTGCCAATGCTGAGTCCTCTTGTGTGTTTGTGGCAACATCTGTTTCAACTCTCGATATTTCCTGAGGGGTTGGAGTCTTTTCTCTCTTGATTTCTTCCATTTCTTCCTTTAATTTTGCAATTTTCTACTCCAATGTGTGGTTATGAACCACTACCTCTTCATGATTTTTTTTCTAGGGCCATCATTTGGCCAAAAGTTGTCTCATATCTTTTAGACAAGTCCTCTATTTTTTCCAAATTCATAAAAGACACCTGAGTCATAAGTTGGGTGATCTCAGTATCAATGGTATTCTACAAATTCTAGATCATTCTATCAGCTCTCTTCTCCTCCCTTATAGTCATGACAAGAGGCTTCTATGTAGCAGGGGCCAGAGACCAAATAGCTAAAGTCTTGGATTTAGGATCAAATCTTGATCCTTTCAAAACCTTGTCAATTTCAAATTATGTTTTCAATAAGGGGTCTTCTTGCCTCTTGATCTGATCAATGATAAAAGTGGATTGTAAGTCCCAATCTGGCATCAGTAGTACCCCACTATTTTGCACCAACAATCTGGCTTGATCCACAGTGATCAATTCACTCTCAGGATCATAATCCTGGAGTGTCTTTACAATCTCTTCATTTTTATCTGCATTTTCTTTACCTGTGGTTAAACTTTGTCTCAAGTCCTTTTGCTTCATTTTGATTAAGAAGCTCTTGAATTCTTCAGATTTTATGAATTCATCATCTTTCATGAATTCATTTTCCATCATTACTCTCTCATCAACTTCTCTGAATAACACCATTTGATTGTCCCCCTGGCCTTCAGCTTGTGGCTCCTTTTGCAATTGCCTTTTTAGCTTCCTAAAATATTTTCCATGTTCTATTATCATAGCCTTGGCCATACTCTTCCTGTCCTGCACCATCTTGTGCTTTGTCTTTTATTTTTTCTTGGGTGGCTCTCTGGTAGAGGTAGCCTCCTCACCAACCTCTTCTTCTTCTTGGTGTTTTTCTTCTTGTTGTTCTTGATGTTCCGGGTCATGTAATGCAACAGGAATTGTGAACCCTTGAGACTGTGCATCCTCAACACTAAACTGTGGTACTTGGGCCATTAAAGTGTCATAAGACTTCAACATTTCTTCCATTCTTTGCAAGTATGAGAGGTCAGGGAAAAAACCTAAAAAAGAATTATCTGATTCCTTCCAATCAGCTTCTGCCCTGAGAAGATCTTTCCACTTCCTTCTCCTCTCCTGGACTTCATGCCTATCCAATTTTTTTCTCATAATATCTTTATCATCTAGTGGATCAAGATCTCTAATTTTTTGCAAAGGAGTCATAGACTTCAATGCTATTTTCAAAAACTTTTATTGATCACAGAACCTAGCAATTGCTAGAGACATTCTATACTGCTTCAGGAAATTATTAATTAGATCAAAGACTCTCTTCCCAATAGAGAAATAGAAACCCACCCATAACCTAGGGAAAAAAGTACCCTTTTTATGTCCTTATAGAAACTCTTTTTCAACCCAAGTAATTTTCCAAACAAATTCTAAGAAGGAAACTCTAAGAGGGAGAAACTTAGGGAGAATGTGAAGTGGTTGTTTACAACCATATACCCTTATGACAGTGACATAGTCAAAGAAGAAAAAATCTCCCCAATTGTGAGTAATTGGCCAATTTGGAACAAATTCCCAAGGTCTTAAGACTCTTCTAACCTCAATTGGAAACCTCTGCCTATTTGTCCCTAATAAATCAAAAATTGGATCCACAATCCAATTAAAAAAGCATACAAAAGATTAATTTATGGATGAATTGTCCCATACCTGGGTCCACCTTTGGATTGGTGCATTGACACCATAATCTGAAACAAACAATTCGAGCTCTTTATCCATGGACTCCTTGTTAAAATGTAGAATCATACACATCAAATGAGAATAATGCGTAAAGGTTGGTATAGGGGCATTTGACAGTATTTCTACCAATGCTACATGTATGGCTTCAACTATGTATCCCACATAGTCATAATCGGTATTGACCTCCGGGTGCTGGATATTCATGGCCATCATGAGCACATCCTGGGGTACAGTTGAATCTCCATCAAAACTTAACACTCTATTCAGACCATATACTGTGCATTTTATATAATGGTGAAAGAGGGATAAGTAAAAAGGTGGTTTAAGATTGTCTGGGATTTTCACTAGGTGTCTATCTACCCTAGGCATGAATTTGGGCATTTCATATTTCTTAATCAATTTTTCCCTCTTCTTGTAATCCACCTAAATTTTTTCCAACTCAATCTCTATGCATAATGCATCAGTGATCCTGAAGACTTCTTCCATTGATCTCCTATCTATGGACACTAGGGTCACTTTGTTTTTCTTTCTGATTACCCTAGCTACTGGGCAATAATTCTTAGCAAGTTCCTTAATAAGGCCTATATCAGCGTAAACGTCAGGCACAATCAACTGTGCCATATTTAACTCCCAGAGATTACAAATAGGAATTGCTTTAACCCTATTATTCCAAAAATAATGGAACAAAGTATTACTAGAAAAATTTGCAGTGACAAGATTCCTACACTGGCACCATCTATCCTTCCATTCATCCCAATTGACGATGTTTGCATTGAATTTTCCGAGCAATAACTCAGCAAATTCTTCCACATATCTCTTTGCTGTAACTTTCTTCTTCTCAGACCCCTGTGAGGGAGCACTGTTAGTAGCTTGACTCATCCTTCTTTCTCAAACTTCTATCTCAAAAAAACCAGCTCTAATGTTCTCACAACAAAATCTCCAAGGCATAAATGAGAGTTGTACAAAATCAAGCTCAATCATTCATTATTTATAGCCATCTAATCGATGTCTTGTCCACTTGAATTCCAAATTCTCTTACTTGCAGTGTCATACAATCATCTCTCTGTAACTAATGCTACCATTAATTCACACTGCTTGATCCTTGCTGGAAAAAGGTACTCACCTTTTCTCTTTTTTCCCTCGTAAGCCTCGAATGAGCCACTTGTCAATTTGTTTCTTACTCTTTGTCCTTTGCTTACTTTCTAATTTGTCCTTGCGAGTGAGCGACAAGACCTTTCCTTACAACCAGTCGCGCACTCGCGGTCTTTTCTTTGCTTGAGTTTATGTCATTCGCGGTTGAACGATGACCTAGAAGGAAAATTTATCATTGATCAATTGCGTACTCGCTACCTCTTTGTCTTTTGTACTTATACTTACGCGAGTGAGTGACAACACTATTCCTTATATCAATCGCAAACTCGTTGCTCAACACTTTACCCTTTTGAAAACCGTGAGAGTGAGCGAGTAAAAATTCATCGCTCAATCCTTCCTGGGTCACGCACTCGCTGATCTCTTTATCATCATGCTTGGATGTGCCTGAGTGAGCGATGACTCAAAATAGTCATGAATCATTTGTTTATTTGCATATTGGCTGTGTACTTTTTTTCTATTTTTCTACTTTCGCGAGTTAGCGATAACCATTTTCTTCATGCACTTTTATCTAGTTGCTCAATCACACTGCAAAATACTTTAGCTCAAGACTATCCACGAGTGAGGATAACCCCTTTGTTATTCACAATTGCGCACTCACTATTAAAAACTCTTGATGATTATATCCTTCACAACTGAGCGAGTATCTTCATACAAACTTTATGATTCATCAATCGCTCACTCCCTGATCTTTCTCACTCAACTTTTTTCATGAGCAACTGAGTGATAACCTCCAATTTCCTTCATCACACACTCGCAGGATAAAAAATTTAATCAACATATCATATGTGAGTGAGCAGTAACCAACATGGTTTCTTTAGTCATGCACTTGCTGACCTCAAAACCTTGAAAACCTCCTGCGCGAGTGAGCAAGTGGAACCATCTGATAACCAAAACATAATCCATCACTTACTCGCACTACAAAAAGAACATTGATTAGAATTGGGACGAGTGAGCGACACTTGTAATGTGACTTCCTCGCGCACTCATGGGCTGAAAAGGTATGAATAAAATCTAACCCGAGTGAGCGACTAGAATTCATTTTATACTTCTCGCTTAATCACGGACCCAAAAATGAAAGACATAAGACCACCGCGACTGCACGGTACACCAAAACTTAATCGCTCGCTGAATCACTGAGCATTTTAACATAAGACTCAAACCTTCGCGAGTGAATTACTAACAAATTTTTTCAACTTTCTCAGTCGTCGACTAACAATACAACCTCCAAAAGACATTTTGACTGTGTGATTAACACACTTTAAAGACCATGTCGCTTACTCGCACTGCCAACTTAGCTTATCTAGATATGACTGCAACTGCGTGATTCAACTCAAAATGACTCGTCGCTCACTCGCTCACTTAAAAATATATTTTAAAAGCCACCGCGACTGTGTGATTAAAGCTTGAAATAAGGCATATTGAAGACTTAACCATAATTTGACTTTTTGACATGAAAAGACATGGATTTTGAACCAAAAGATGCGGGAAAATTGCCAAATCTTGGAATTTAAATTTTTTTCAATATACAGTGCTAATAATGGCTCCGATTAGGGAAAGTTAATCACAATATTTACATTAGAAACCAAAACTCTAGGAGAAAAACCACAAATAGAAACAAAATTGTACATGTACACACAACAAAACCAAATTAAACAGGGAAACTTATTCTACTGTGCATGGAAAAAGAAAATTATGAGAAATAATGTTTTAGGAATTATCCATGCACTGACAATTCATGTATCTCACCATTAGGGTCTTCCAAGAAATAAGAATCTTGACCATGAAATTCCTGGATTACAAAGTGGCCCATCCATAATGATTCAAATTTACCATGTTTGCCCTTCTCTTCTTTCCTAGCATTCCACTGAAGGACCATATTATTTATCTAAAATTTTCTTTCAGTTGCTCTCTTGTCAAACAAATAATTGGACCATTGTTGAAGCTTCATATTTATTTTATGTGCCTCAACTCTTATTTCTTCTAGTTCCACCAATTGATCCATCCTCTCCATCATGGGTTCTTGTTCTTCAAACTCCTCTTCTTACATAAATTTGTACACAGGTAACAAATTATTTAAAGGAAATCTTGCCTGAGTTCCATAGACCATTTCAAAAGGGGACACCCCTATTTCTATTTTCAATGTTACCCTATCAGCCCAAAGGGCTAATTTCAATTTTGAATGCCAAGACTTTTTGTTTTTCTCCAAAATCCTCTTAATGATTTTCATGATGCTTTTGTTTCTAGACTCATCTTGTCCATTTGCTTGAGGATGATATGGTGAGGAATAAGATACAATAATGTCATAGTATTCATAGAATTCCTTAAACTCCTTAGATCTAAAACACATGGCATTGTCCATGATTAATTTAGTGGACACACCAAATTTTGTCAGAATATTATCCATCAAGAAATCCATTACTACCTTGTTGGTAGCCCTTTTTGATGGAACTGCCTCTATCCATTTTGTGAAATAGTCTGTAGCCACAAGAATCCAACTATGGCCCCCACTAGATTTTTTTGTGAATTCACCAATAAAATCAAGACCCCATTAGGAAAAAGGTGCTTCAACAGGCATAGGATGTAAAGGCAAAGCTCCTGAAAATTTCATTTTAGACGAAAACTTTTGGCAGGGTTCACACCTCTGTACAAACTTCTGAGTATCTTTGAAAAAACATGGCCAATAGAATCCAGCTCTGATTATTTTGTGAGCTGTGGTCTTCGCAGAATAATGCCCCCCACACACACCACTATGCATTTCATTCAAGACTCTTTTAGATTGTGATTCATCCAAAGAGAATAATAAAACTCCATCCCTATTCTTCCAAAATAAATCACCTTGTATCAAAACATACCTTTGAGCCTGCAACTTCAGAGTCCTTTTTTGATTATTTGACATATGTTCTAGACATTTACCATTTTTCAGAAAAAATATAACACCAGTATACCATGGCTGCAATTTTATGCTAGTCAAATTCATATTTATTGTCTGTACATCATTGACTTGGGCCAACCCCATGTTTGTGTCAATCATTAACTTGGCCAAACCCAAACCCCTTACCAATTTGGTGACTTGAATTTCCAAATTAAATTCTTGGATCCTGTTGATCCATCTACACCTATTTCTAGTAACTTTAGGCTGAGACAATATATCTTTCACTGTAGCATGTGGCACATAAGCAATTATTTCTGCACAAACTAGATAAGGTCTAAAAGCCTTGACTGCTTTGACCAATGCATATGCTTGTTTTTTTCATTATCTCATAATTAAGTTCTGCTGCTTGCACAGACTTACTGAAAAATGCTATGGGATGATCAAAACCTTCATCATCCTTCTGCAAAAGTACTACAACAATTGTATGAAATGAGGCAAAAGAAAACATAGAAAAAGGCTTTTCATAATTTGGAGATCTCAATACAGGTGCTTGCTAAACATATACTTTTATCTCATCAAAGGCTGATTGAGCATCCTTATCCCATTCAAACTTAGCATTTTTCTTTAGTAATTTAACAATGGGATTTACTATCTTAGCAAAGTTTGCAATGAACCTTCTCACAAAATTTACTTTCCCAAGGAAATATTGAACACCTTTGATATTTTTCGGGGCAAGACTTTGTTAATGGCTTCCACTCTTTCAGGATCAATCCTGACACCTTCTTTGGACACTATATGCCCCAATAAATTACCTTCTCTCATAGAAAAGTGACACTTCTTTGGATTTAATGAAAACTCATACTCCAAGGATTTAGTAAAAATCTTTTCCAAGTGCTTACAATGATCCTCAACATTTTGGAAATATGCAGTCAAATCATCTTGATATACTACCATAATTATATTTATAAACTCCTTAAAAGCCACATCCATGGCTCTTTGGAAAGTAGCTCCTGCATTCATTAGGCCAAATGGCATTCTCACATATATATATATATGTACCCCATGGGGTAGTGAATGTTGTTTTAAACTGTTCAAATTCTTCAACCAACACTTGGTTGTAACCAAAAAAACCATCCATCATGGATAGAAAATCACAACCAGTAACTCTTTGTAGCATTGCCTCAATGTTTGGCAAAGAATAATTATCTTTCAATGAAGCTACATTAAGGTTCTTGAAATCAACACATAGCCTAATGTCTCCATTTTTCTTTCTGACTGGGACTAAATTGGACACCCAAGAAGAATGTCTGATTGGTTTTATTATCCCAGCCTTTTTGAGCTTTGTCAGTTCTTGCTGCATCTTGGGGGCCAGAAAAGAATTGATTGGCCTTTGTTTTTGTCTAAAAGGCTTAATATCATCTTTTAAAGGAATTTCATGTTGAAAGAGATCTTCCCTATAAGCCTTAAGGTCTTCATAAGACCAAGCAAAAATATGTTTGAATCTTTTCAGCAAGCTAATCAAGTTTATTCTCACATGAGATGCCAACTTCTTTCCAATATATACAATCTTAGTGTATGCCTCCTCTCTCATGATTCATGGTTCCCAAGATTTCCAAAGGCGGGGGTTAGTAGCACTATTTTACAATGATAGCAATAAAGTACAAGAAATAACTACTACTAAACAAAAACTACTAAAATGAATAACTTGAAACATAACATTTAAAATGTACAAGCAAAGAAAGGAAAACAAATGAATGCAAACCCCAAAGTGCTTGAAACTTCTATTGTCTCTCTCTACTCCTTCTGAAATGCTATTTTTGATGCTCAGTATTGGTGTGGGCAGCGTCTATGACTTGAGAAGTGTCGACAATTTGATATTTGAAATGTGTGTGTGATCGCAAGATGGTTTGAATGCTAGAACCAAACTGACGAAGTAATGGCGCATGAGAGCTTGAAATCCTGGATCCTTCAAATGGTTATGAAGGGTTTATTATATAGGAATTGAGGATGAAATGAACGGTCGAGATCAATACCAGAGATAGGGAGATGAACGGTTGAGATCAAAGGGAATTGGAGAAGCCATCAATAAACTCCACCTCTTCAATTGGTAAAGAGGAGATAGTGTTTGGTTGACTGAAGAGATAATTGTGAGTTACCTTTTTGAACTGAAGAGGTGGGTGGAGTTACCCATGTGAACTGGAGAGATGGGTGGAGTAACCCATGTGATCTGATTGGAGTTATCTCTTTGAAGATAAATGAATATTTAATTCATTTATTTAATTAATGTTTTTAACATGTGAGATAATTGAATTCTTTTTGATTTAGAATTGCTTTATTTGATGAAATTAAATTAATTTAATTGGAAGAATTTAATTAGTAAGTTTAAATATTTGAATTTAAACTATAGGAAATTGAATTTAATTAATTAATTAATGGTTATTAATCAATTAAGGTTAATTAATTAATTAAAATTAATTATTTAATTAATTAAAATTAATTATTTAATTAATTTTGGGAATTTGATTAGATGATTTGGGGAATGAATTTAGAAGAAAATAGATGATTAGTTAACAATTAAAAAACCATTAATTAATAGATGAAAATTAATGTTTTTAATGTAAAGTCTCAAGCCTGTCCATTTTTGGGTGTCTACATTTGCCCTTCTTTGATGCG
This sequence comes from Thuja plicata, assembly GCA_018584345.1. Lineage (NCBI taxonomy): Eukaryota > Viridiplantae > Streptophyta > Pinopsida > Cupressales > Cupressaceae > Thuja > Thuja plicata. The sequence goes on from MU215112.1 coordinate 52,431, forward strand.
ATGTGACTTGTCGTAGTGTGTCAAAGATTCTTTAATTTTAATCTTGCCCCAGCTTGCCCCAGCCATAGTAGGTGTATTTATGCCCCCTCACCAAATTTGAGTGAAAAGTCGCAACATGAGCGTTAATTTGTTGAAACTGCAATTTCTAAATCTGGGTAGGTGACTGATTTGAAAAATGCATGATATTGCCTCTAATATTGCCTGTCAAAGTTTCCGGGGACCGGGAAGAAAAATTGGACCTCCTAGAGAATTTAGGGTTTCTGAAAATCCCTATAAGTATCCAAGAGAGCCATTCATTTGTCACATTGCCTTCTTGGAGCTCTCGGAATCTTGGTGAGTTTGTTCATAGTTTTCTTTGCTTTTCCTCCTATTTTCTTGTGATGGCGGGCTTGCCGGGAGTCACACACATTTCCGACCGAGTCCAGATGTATCAGAGACCAGCTGGCGTAGGACGTCCGATGAGTGTTCTTGATTTTCATGTCATTAATGCCTTTATTTAATGCTTATAAATTTTTTTGTTTTTCTGATATTTGCATAATGTGCCGCAATCGTCTGCGGTTTTACCGCAATTGCGGTTTGAATGCCGCAATTGCCGGCTCTATTTTGTAATTGATAAAGGTTCTGCATTTGCCATGTTTGCTTGCCACATTTGAAATTTAATTACCGCAATTGACTGTTGTGTGCCTTAATCACATAGAGTACCGCATATGTAGGTTTTATTACCGCAATTGCAATTTTGTAACTGTTTACTTGATTTCTTTGTCTCATATCTGCTTATTCTGGTGTCTGTCACTTCCATCTATGTCTGATATTGATATATGTGTGTAAGAAAATACATCTTCATGAAATTAAGAATGAAAGCAACAATTCTATGGAAAGATAAACAAGTTAATCTAAGAATTGAAACTAAACAATCTATATCATCTCATGGTTCTCTATCCAGGCTTTGTTAAGAGAGCTCTCAGATTTAATCTCTCTCAAGGACAATCCTAGAATGAGATATGTATGAAAATTAAATGCTCAAATCTAGCTAGAATACTCAAAATGCTCAAAAATGCTCCAAGATTATATGAGAAAATAACAAATGCTCCTAAACATGATATGCTAGATGTAATGCAAATGCTAAAATTCTCTCAAAAAGATCTCAAAATGCTCCTCATATGCTCTCAATGTGCCTATAATAAGGATGCTTTTGCTCTTGAATTCTTGGATCCCAAACACAGGAAATTGCTTGTATTTATAGCATTTTCCCAAGGGTAGGGGGTAGAGCGGGTTAATCATGATCAAAGTTTGGTTAAGTCAAAAGCTTTGAGGTGTTCTCAAATGGAGGGAAAGTTGGTTGGTTGTCTCAAAAGATATTAGGAATTAAATAACTCCATCATTTAATTAAATTAGCCATGGAAGGGTTATTGGGTTGGATTTGATCCTTTTTGATTTGAACTATACAATTGAAAAATCAATTGCATAATTTGATTAATCCCTTTAGGCTTGAATTTAATTATTTGATTTCATGATTATTTGATCTTTTAATTTGATTTGAATTTTGTCCATTTGATTTGATAAATGTCCATTTGATTTGATCCATTTGTTTTGCATTGAGATGATATTTTAAAGCATTTGGCTGAAATTTATAGTTTGGAAAGCTTGAGATACACCTGGTAAATTTTAGGTGTTTACAATATATTTCTTAATTTTTGCTGTGTGCAGTTCACTGGGAGGATTCTACGCTGTCGAGAGTCTAGACCGGCGGTTCTCCTCTACAGATTCCAGCTATCAGAGGATGAGAGGTCAGTTCTTAGGGCCTTAGGTTTATACTGGATCTGGTACATGCCAAAGATCATGACCAACAGGGGTATGATCTCGGCTCTTATAGAGCGATGGCACTCCAAGACATGCACTTTCTAGTTGCGCGCCTACTGGAGAGTGTATTTTTACCTTGGAGGATGTGTACCGCATCCTTCAGTTTCTAATCCAAGGTGCTCTTGTAGAGTATGCGACCTGACCTGACATTGTCACTTTGACTGATCTATTTGGATTGCCCCAAGATCAACTCGGGTTATCCAATGCCTATGATATTCCTTGGTCCTTATTTGGTTTGGGCCTTTATAGGTTGTCCACCCTACTAGGTAGTTTGATATGTGGCATATTATGCCCTGATCGACGCCAGCGTGGATTTTCTATCGGCTTTGGTTCTGTTTTGCAGAGTATGGTCCATGATGATACTATTTATGCCTGGGAGCCATGTATGCTAGCTCATATGCACTTCCATATGTTTTATGTGGCTTACCTTAATGGTAAGTTGCTCAGATGTGGCGCTACCCTCCTTCAGATTTGGGTGTGGGAGCACATTGTTGTATGCTGAACTGTCGGTACATGTGATCTTCCAGCAGACAGACCATATGTTTTCATGTATGATGGAGCTATCATGCATACCCATATGGGGCATTTGATGTACTGGCGGAAAAAGTTAGACATGATGCCTTATTTCATTTGGAGACCATATAGGGAGTGCCCCATTTGGGATGGTGAGGACATCCATATTCCTTTTTTCCATCAGCATAGATACTTGATTGGTTGAGTTACAGACCATATTCATATGATTGATTTTCACAACACCGACAGGGTGTTGCGACCATTTGGGGAGCAACAGGATGCTTCCGATACATATGCTTATTTTGCACAGAGGTCGAGGGACGCTGTGATCTAGGGTGTCATCGTTTCACTAGATGCTGCTCGGATTGAGTTTGTAGGTCTACTTCCTATTGCTTGGACATGGTGATCTGCCATTGTAGATGCAGGTATGTTTGTGCGATGATATCTTCTATAATTCCTTTACTTCTTTCTTTGTATATATGCTTTTATGATACTTGTTTTCCATGTGATGGGGTACTGATAAGTGAATTTTATATTTTGCAGGCACCACTCCGTAGTATGATGCTCATTGGGCACAGACCCGACCAGTTCCACTGACAAATGTATCTTGTCTTATTTCTAGGACCATTATGAGGAGGCATTATCGGGTACGATGAGGCAGGGGGTTGAGATGGAGGGAGAGATGGTGGCTGAGATGGAGGTAGGGTTGGTGGGAAAGACGGTGGATGGGACAGAGGTAGAGATGGAGGACAGGGGAGGGGAGATGATGGGGGAGATGATCCTGGTCCTAGGGGTGCTGGTGGTGGAGTTTGGACAAGGGGTGGACAGAGTGGTAGTCAGACCAGTACTCATAGAGTTGGTTTGAATACTATTTTGGAGGACGAGGAGGCGATGAAGGAGGAGGCACCTCAGTTAGTGTAGAGAGTACATCGACAAACTGGTGCTATTTTGGCTCCAAGGGCGATGGATAGAGTGGCTATAGAGGATGTAGACATTGAGATAGGGGACATAGATGTTGAGGCCTTGGATGCTCAAAGTGCAAGTATGAGTTCTTCTACTGGCAGTGGCAGTACAAGTAATAGTACTGGGGAGAGTTCGGAGAGTGAGGATGACTCTTAGGTGGTGAGGGGGAGGGGAGATGAGGGATTGGGGGATAGGGCTGAGGAGGGAGATATGGATGTGGCCATGGGAGGTATGGAGGTGGATCCCTTAGAGTTGGAGTGGCTTACTCAACAGGTACAGGATTTACAAGCCAGGCTTACTTCCGCTGATGCCCGTGTCTCTGCTTTGGAGGCTAGGGTTACAGTGACTGAGGCTAGAGAGTGACAAGCTCAAGTTGAGGTTCACTCATTTATTGATAGTGTATAGGATGCCTCACACTAGGATTATCTAGATTGATATTATAGATCTAGTCATGATGCTCAGAGATAGATTGAGTACTAGAGATGCCACTATGAGGGTGTAGTTCCTACTGAGCAGAGAGTTCCCAATTATACAACCTCTCAGAGATCCATTAGGGTGTAGAGATCACAGAGATCATAGAGTAGTAGTGTTGGTGCTCCTAGCTCCTCACAGAGGGATGCTACTAATATGCCACCCCCTCATCCACCTCCTGGCGAGGGTGGGGGTAGTACATGTTGATTTTGATGTCTCTCATATTTTGTATCATGTACCATTTTTGTAGTGATGTTCCTTTGATCTACTCTGAGGTTCTTCCATTATTGTATCCCAACACACTGATTTATTGATATATGTTGACTACCTTCCTTTGTTCAGACTTGTGACTGTTCATTGTACTCAGATATCTTGATTTATATGAGATGCAGGTAGTGATTTGATATGATGTGCATTGGTTTACTTTCTATATGTATGATTCTATATGATGTGGTTTAGATGATGAAATGTATATGCAATATGATTCTATTATGTAGAATCGTAGATGGATGATTTACTTTTCCTATGATACTGACATGTTTATGCAGGATGGTGGAAATGAAATGCATGTTTATATGGTATGCTTATGGATGCATGTGTTATATGATTTATCATGTATGCAACTACTATGTTTTTTTTCATTTTTCTGATACATTTAAATGGAATGAATGCAATCTATTATGCACAAAATATATTGAGTAATGCATGTGTTAATTAGAAGGAAATTAGGTTGGATAGATGTTCTCTGAGATTGATCTAATATAATTGAATTGATAGATAGGATGAGTGTCCCAAATCGCTGCCCCTGTTTCTAATATTTATCATCATTGCATCTTTTTTATTTTTTGAAATTTTGAAGAGTGTCCAATGCATCTAGATCACATACTATCTGGATACTGCCATGAACTCTTGATAAACGGAAGGAGTAGAGAGATTGAATAGAAAGAGAACTTAGTTCACCCAAATATTGACCATCTGGGTTCAGCTATGTTCCCTGTTTGAAAAGAAAGAGAGCCAAAAGCACCCAGATATTGACCATCTGGATACCGCTTTGTTCTCTAAATTAACTGAAAAAAGGAAACCAAGATAGAACTCTTATGCACCCAGAGTCCATTTGGATAACACTGCGAGCTCTTGATTCCGTAAAGAAAAGACCAAAGCAAACAAGATAGAACTCCTACGCCCCTAGAGTCCATCTGGATAGCATCATGAGCTCTTGATTGCAAAAAAAGAGGAAAAGACCATAGAGATCAAGATAGAACTCCAATGCACTCAAAGTCCTTCTGAATAACACCGTGAGATCTTGATTCTATAAACTAAACAAGCAAATAAAAGAGAAGGAATGTCCAATTCTTTCCCAGGTTTAAGCTCAGATCGTGGAACTGCACGGCTTCCAGATAAGTGACAGCGCCTACCGCATTTATCCTAAATCATCATGGCCCTGAAATTGAAGTGAACATTCAACAGTCACAAATTAATGAAAATAAGTCATGATCTCTCATAGCTACTCTCCTCACATGGTGGATCCTGGAGTAGCGTAAGAACACAACCACAAAATATAGACTGACATCTAACTAACTGACTGACCTAGTCAACATTTTTGGATGGTTCCTTGATTCAATTGGATTCTCTCGATTGGATCAATTATTTTGATAGGCTTGATTGGATTGATTGCTTGAGTGTGTCTGGTTTCAGTAATAGATGACTCATATAAGACTGACCTATTTGGTTTGAGCGTATCCATCACTGTGTAAGATGATTTGATATGATTGATTGATTGATTGTGATCATTTTGGCAGCTGATCAAGCTATGTCAGATGGGCCCAATGCTGATTTGCAAAGCTCATGATTGTGACATTTGATAGATTGGCTCGGTCGCCAGTCTTGCTGATAGATTTGATAGATTGATAAAGCTGTGTCTTATGGGCCCAATGCTGATTCACAAAGCTCATGATTGTGACATTGATTGACTGGGCGTGATTGCCCTTTGCTTTCTTGATAACCAAGTTGGCTTTATTGCTTGGGATTTTGCAATTTTTTGATTGTTTTTAATGAAGATTGATTTTCTTAGGATATTTTGATTTTTTAGGATTTTGATGTGTTTTTCAAAATTTTTTGGATTTTTTTATGGGTTTTCCAAAATTTTAGGGATTTTTTCAGGATATTTAGAATCACCCCCTAGTCTGGTGGATTAGTACTAACCATGGATACATGTTGGTGCTTAGAGGGGAATGTGCTTCTGGATATAGCTTGGGTAGCCAACATTGCATTTGAAGTGTGCTCAAGCTTTTGATCTTGGAGTTCATTGATGGTGAAGCTGGATTTGAACACTTGGCACCTGTTTGCCAGGCTTTCACCAAGGTACCTACTCAATAGCATCTGCTTGCCAGGTTTTCACCAAGAGAGCGATTTTGTTTCTCTTTACTTTTTTTCTTGCTTTTTTTAAATAAAAAAAATTGTTGTCGCCAAGGCGCCTGATTGTCAAGTTTTCACCAAGGTAACATTTTGTATTTTTTTATTCTATTTTTTTTGGTATTTTCTGGATATGTAGATAGGTGCCTTAACCATAGAGGCCTCAAGCATAGAACCTATTGAGGTGCATGCTATTGATGTATCCGGGGAGTTGATCTCCTTTTGGTGTGACCAATATGAATGCCCCACTCTAGGTAGAGCTGACAATGAAAAATGGTCCTAGCCAGTTAGGCTCAAACTTTCCTGGTTTCACTCTTTCTGCTTGGTTCTTTTGATTTTCTATGAGGACCAGGTCTCCTACCTCAAATGTTTGTGGCCTCACCTTCTTATGATAGTTCTTTCTAAGACAATTCTGATAGCCTTGTAAGTGGTTGAAGGCATTTTGTCTTCTTTCATCTAGTAACTCTAGTTCACCGAGCCTTGCTACTCTGTAGTCTTCATCTGTAATCAGGTTCTTCAATGATATCCAGATCATAAGGTTGTGTGTTCGATTCATGTCAGGTTCACCAAAATGTATGCCTCCTCTCTCATGATTTGTGGTTCCCAAGCTTTCCAAAGGTGGGGGTTAGTAGCACCATTTTACAATGATAGCAATCAAGTACACAAAAACTACTAAAATGAATAACTTGAAACGTAACCAATAAAATGTACAAGAAAAGAAAGGAAAACAAATGAATGCAAACCCCAAAGTGCTTGAAGCTTCTATTGTCTCTCTCTACTCCTTCCAAAACACTATTTTTGATGCTTAGTATTGGTGTGGGCATCATCTATGACTTGAGAAGTGTCAAGAATTTGATACTTGAAATGTGTGTGTGATCGCAAGATGGCTTAAATGCTAGAACCAAATTGATGGAGTAATGGCACACGAGAGCTTGAAATCCTGGATCCTTCAAATGGTTATGAAGGGTTTATTATATAGGAATTGAGGATGAAATGAACGATCAAGATCAATCCCAGAGATAGGGAGATGAACGGTTGAGATCAAAGGGAACTAGAGAAGCCATCAGTAAACTCCACCTCTTCAATTGGTAAAGAGGAGTTAGAGTTTGGTTGACTGAAGAGCTAATTGTGAGTTACCTTTTTGAACTGAAGAGGTGGGTGGAGTTACCCATGTGAACTGGAGAGATGGGTGGAGTAACCCATGTGATCTAATTGGAGTTATCTCTTTGAAGATATATGAATATTTAATTCATTTATTTAATTAATGTTTTCAACATGTGAGATAATTGAATTCTTTTTGATTTAGAATTGCTTTATTTGATGAAATTAAATTAATTTAATTGGAAGAATTTAATTAGTAAGTTTAAATATTTGAATTTAAACTATAGGAAATTTAATTAAATTAATTAATTAATGGTTATTAATCAATTAAGGTTAATTAATTAAATAAAATTAATTATTTAATTAATTTTGGGAGTCTGATTAGATGATTTGGGGAATGAATTTAGAAGAAAATAGATGATTAATTAACGACTAAAAAACCATTAATTAATAGATGAAAATTAATGTTTTTAATGTAAAGTCGCAAGCCTATCCATTTTCAGGTGTCTACACTTAGGATCACATTCTGATCGCAAGTTTACCCCCTCAAAATCATCCAATTTGGCTAAAGACTTTTTGCACATGTGACTATCATTATCAGTAAAAATCCCTCCAATTGAGTTAGTCCTTTAGGGATTTCATTTGTTTGCAACTACAGAATTTCATTGCCAAATATGGTTTCTTTCCCATCAATAATTTCTATCAAATTATTACAGTCAATGAATTGCCCTTCATAATTATCCACACATTGAATGAAATTAAGGATATCTTCATCACTCTCAAAGACCTGTCAGTTATATACATTATTAGGAATGGCAGGCCTATTCTTGGTTTCCACAATAGATACTCCTACTAGCGTTAAATCATCATTTTCAAGGCCACATTAGCTAAAAAATCTGCCATGATATTCTTAGATCTCTCTATCCAATCAATGGAAAATGCATCAAAGAATTCAATGCTATCCCATACAACATGCTTGTACTGTTTTAGCCTATCATTTTTAGCAACATACTTTGATCTAATTTGAGATATGGCTAGCTCTGAATCACCAAAAACTCTTAATAACTTAATTCCATGCTTGATTGCTATTTCTAATCCCAAAAACAATGCCTCATATTTAGCTGTATTATTTGTACATTGAAATGACAACATAAATGAGTATTTGAAAGTAATACTTGATGGAGAGACAAATAGTACAAAAGCTCTTGATCCTTCTCTAGAGCATGCTCCATCAAAATACATTTGCCATAGTCCATGCTGTTGCAATTCCAATTATTCTATTATGGGATCTGTGTTTTTCAATTGTGGTTGAATCTATTCAATATTGAAATTATGCATATCTACATCCACAAAGCAATTCAGCATGTTTGGTTCATTAGGCATTCCAAATTGAACATGTTCTAACTTAGTATTTGTACCATTTACTGTGATTGGCATATTTTCTTCTGGGTCTTCTTTCGAGCTGACATTGTCATCTTCAATAGTAAGTGCACACATGTTTATTGCAGGTTTTTTCTCATTCTGACTTTCTTGTGTTCACATATTCTCACGTGGCTCCACCATACCCTGCGCTACTGCACATTGATAAGGGGAATGAGGAATATTAAAAGCCATGCACTAGGGAGTGTTTTCCACATTATGTGCATTGTTTTTTTTCAAAGGATCAGGGATGTATTTGTTCTTAGGATCAGTTTGTTCTTCTGTCACAGGTTTTCCATCCTTCCACTAAGTTTTATAAGGAAAATCTTGCAGTCTGTAAGGCTTATCTTTCCTTTGATACTGTGGCCTATTAGTTTGAAACCCCTTTTCATTTTTGTCTACCTTAGCAGCAAGATCTTTCACCACACTCACAAATGTGTCCATTTTATCTTCCTCTTTGGGATTCTTATTTGACTGTGTTTTCAGTTCTTTCCAGAGTCTACTATCATCCCATTTGCCAAGCTTGCCAGAAGCTCTTCTATTGCTTTCTATGTTTATGGCCAAATTAAATGCTTTTATCATGGTTTGAGGGTCTTTATCTCTGAGAAAATAAGCTGTCTTCCCATCTAAAGCATTATAGTAGGCGGTGACACATACATTTTCATCCAATCTCAATACTTGGAACAACTTATACATGGCTTTTTGAAATCTTACATTAAATTCAACAATGCCTTCATTAGTAAATTTTTTCAAACGTTTGAATTCATTCAACATGAAAATAGAATTTATTTTGTCACCGTACTGTTCTTTGAAACTTCTAACAAATTCATCCCATGAGTAAATGTTGTTATCAGGCAAACCTCGGTACAAACCTCTTACATCCTCAACCAGGGATTGCACAAATAACTTCATCACAACATCTTCGTCTCCAATCTCATAATCATTCATTGTATCTGAAAAGAATTTTAGATGCTCTTCACCAGTTATGGAATTATTTCCACTGAATTTGGGAATCTTGTCTCTAACTTCATTAGGAATAGGGTTTGGTTGGCCAGGGATACTATCAAAAAATAGTTGCCTATATCTCTCTAAATGAATAGGTCTTCTTTGAAAATTCGTACCAATATTGTGGCCACTATTACCAATGCCTACATTTTGTTGACCAACAACATTGTTCAATCCACTCCCTCCTGGTTGTGATGCAACTCCTTGAGCTGCACCATATGTATGGGTATTTTTATTACCACTAGTATTCCGAATATTAGAGGTATTTACATGCATGGTTTGCGTAACTATAGTGGTATCATTTGTTAAATTGGTATAAACTGGAGAACTTAAGAAAGCAATCTTTCTTTTCATCTCTGTAGCAACAGCTTCTAATTCTGCCTTTTCCAATTGTTTTGCAATATCATCTTTGGCCTTTCTAGCCCTTTCTAATTCCATATCAAGTGAGAATATATCCTAAGATATACCCTCTTCAACCTTAGGCTCAGAAAATTTAATGCCAGTGAGATTTTGTTTTCCTTTATCAACATATGTTTGTCTAGCATTAGCTATTGATATATTTTGTGTAGATATTTGAGACTTAGGAGGTTTTTGACTTTCATAATTAATGACTTGCCTCACCACAGGGCCTGTATCTCTGGAATCATTTTTTTTAAGCAGGTGTTCTCTTTCTTAGAATTCTTTTCTCAGGGTGTCCACATCTCCAAAAAGTTCTTTATTCAAACCATGAAATCCCTCATTTGCACCCTGAGCTGCCAATTTTAACTGGGCAACCCGCTTCTTAAAATTTTCTCTCTCAGTGATGGAATTTATAATTTTTTCCTCTCTCTAGCCTCATCATTCTTCTGCTTGATGAGCAGTAATTCATCTAATTCCCTCTTTAAAAGGTCATTATCTCTAAGGACTCCTTCAATATCAGAACTGGAAGAATCATAGATATTCATTAGATTATCTCCCTTTTGGCCTTCAACCTGTTGATAAGGGATATCCTAGAAATAGGAGGATGCCTCCCCCTTTTCTTGATATACACTCTTTGGTCTAGGGTTAAATATATCCTCAAAATAACCCATGGTGTCAAACTCAGGATTCAAAGGTTCATTAATTTCTTTCTCATGAATAGTACCTAAGGACTGACTGGGATCCACAGATCTAGGCTTCCAAGAGGTGTTGTTATAAGATTCTCCCTTCCTAGAATGGTTCTTTCTAGAAATTTTAGAAACATCACTCTTTGATGTTGCTTAAGAGTGATTCTTTGTGTTTGTCTTTGCATTCCTCATCCCAACTGAAATGAAATTTTATACACTTGATTTGCTAATGTTCCCCTTAGAAACACTATAACCAATTTACTCGGAGTCGCCACCCAAAAGGTTTTGGGAATAATAACAAAAATTTCACTTCAACAATGACATTAGAGGATATAACACAATTTGTGATTTCAAAAATTGGATTTCAGGGAATTGATATATATGAAACAGGATTTTCAAACTAACCTTCACAAGCATTCCTTGAAAGTCCCCAGTAGAGTCGCCATTTTTTGTTAGTTCCTTTTCTTGCTGACATACAAAATACTCTCAACGAGCTTTCTCTACTTAGCCCAGACAATGATCAAGTAAGATATAGAATGACAGAAACAGGGTTTCAAAACCCTCTACACTTTGAGCTCCATAAACTCGGGTGGGAATACCCTTCTAACTTAGAATGATCAAATCACATAATCATTCTAGCAAATATGAATGGAATTATAGGGGTTGACCACTATAACATTTATTTGATAGATCAAAAATAAAGGTAAAGATCAATTTTAATAGAGATAGTCAACTATTTCAAAGGAAAATAGACCAGTGTTTTATCCTAGGGTACGGAGTCATTTATGAGTATTCATAACCAATTGCTCATGAACAAGAACTTAAAACAATGATAGATCTGACATAAAAATAGATATACCTTATATATCTACCTTCACACATATGACAATTTAATTCGTCCAATTCATTATAAACCTTGAATCTCATTGAAACAATCCTAAGGCAATTTTAGTCTTTCCTTAAAAGAACCCTAAAACTATTTCAAAATCTACCTAACAGATGCATAAATTGAACATTCCTTGAGCATTCAATTTAAATAACATTCAAAACATAACAATGAAGACAAAATACTCATCATACATTTCAGAAACTATTGATGGGTTTAATTTGTATTCATGATAAAAAATTGCTATTACATTCAACAATGAATTTCAAAACCCTACTTCAAATATATTGGTCTTAAGACAAAGTTTACAACTTCAACTTATATTCCCCCTAAATGAGAAATGGCTATCCTTTTCCCAGTAGTCTTGGAATCCTTTTATAACTAAGGATGCAACAAGCTACAAAATACATGGGAAATATTTACAAAACCTTTTACAACAACTTTTCAAACTGACATAAAAGCCAAAAAATACAACAGAACACGGGTGGCATAAATTGGCAAAGTTTGAACAAAATTTGTTGTTGCAATTGAAAATATCTTCACCATCCTTTCAAATTTTCTTCCCACCTGTTCACCTCCTTGGTGGTGGGCCACTCAAAAGTATTTTCCTGTTCCAACTTGGTAACAACTTCCTTCCACCCGACATCCACAATTGTTCTGGCCTCAGCAACAAATTTTGCCATATCTCTTTCAACCTTGAAGAGGTTACCAATCAGTTCATTGCAATATTTGGCCTCATTATATTTCTCTAGGCGCTACTTCATTTATTCATCCTTGAATATCCCATCAAACTCAGCTGTCCAATATGATTGTGGCTTTAAGGTACCAGCTTCATCATAGATCTTTGGGATTAAAGGGGGGCACTGGTCACCAAAAAACTGTAGTTTATTACTTATTAATGCAACTTTCCATTGAAGAAGGCATATGTATTATTCACCTCATTGATCATGTCAATGGTCTCTGTGAGTTTTTCAGGAAAATCATCACTATATAACATGGTTGTCTTTAATTTATCCACCAGCCTGTCTCTTCCTGACCATGTCTTGAATGTAGGCTCCAAGAATGTCATAGCTTCAACAACTATCCTTGAGGCTTCTTACAGTGAGCCATACAATTTATGTATTATGTCAGTCTTCTGCTTCAAAACATCGATTCGATGTAGTAGTATGGGCAATATGATAGACATGATATTTGTAGTTTGTCCTTGTGGCAACTCTTTAGACTAGCATTCTTTCAATGCTGAGTCCTCTTTTGTCTCTATGGCAACATCTGTTTCAACTCTCGATATTTCCTAAGGGGATGGAGTCTTTGATCTCTTGCTTTCTTCCAATTCTTCCTTCAATTTTGCAATTTGGTCCTCCAATGTGTGGTTATGAACCACTACCTCTTCATGCTTTTTGTCTCACATCTTTTAGACAAGTCCTCTATTTTTGGAAAATTCATAAAAGACATTTGAGCTATAAGTTGGGCGATCTCAGTGTCAGTGGTATTCTGCAAATTCTAGATCATTCTATCAGATCTCTTCTCCTCCATTATAGTCATGACAAGAGGCTTCTGTGTAGCAGGGGCCAGAGACCAAATAGCTAAAGTCTTGGATTTAGGATCAAATCCTGATCCTTTCAAAACCTCGTCAATTTCAAATTCTATTTTCAATAAGGGGTCTTCTTGCTTCCTTATCTAATCAATGATAAAAGTGGACTATAAGTCCCAATCTGGCATCAGTAGCACCCCACTGTTCTGCACCAACAGTATGGCCTGATCCACAATGATCAATTCATTCTCAGGATCATAATCCTGGAGTGTCTTTACAATCTCTTCATTTTTATCTGCATGTTATTCACCTGTGTTTAAACTTTGTCTCAAGTCCTTTTGCTTCATTTATATTAAGAAGCTCTTGAATTCTTTAGATTTTATGAATTCATCATCTTTCATGAATTCATTTTCCATAATTACTCTCTCATCAACTTCTCTGAATAACACCATTTGATTGTCCCCCTGGCCTTCAACTTGTGGCTCCTTTTGCAATTGCCTTTTTAGCTTCCTAAAATATTTACCATGTTCTGTTATCATAGCCTTGGCCATACTCTTCCTGTCCTGCACCATCTTGTGCTCTATCTTTTGTTTTTTCTTGGGTGGCTCTCTGGCAGAGGTAGCCTCCTCACCAGCCTCTTCTTCCTCTTGGTGTTGTCCCTCTTGTTGTTCTTGATGTTCTGGGTCATGTAATGCAACAGGAATTGCAAACCCTTGAGACTGTGCATCCTTAGCACTAAACTGTGGTACTTGGGCCATTAAAGTGCCATAAGACTTGAGAATTTCTTCCATTCTCTGCAAGTATGGGAGGTCAGGGAAAAAACCTAAAAAAGAATTATCTGATTCCTTCCAATCAGTTTCTTCCCTGAGAAGACCTTTCCACTTCCTTATTCTCTCTTGGACTTCATGCCTATCCAATTTTTTTCTCACAATATCTTCATCATCTAGTGGCTCATGATCTCTAATTTTTTGCCAAGGAGTCATAGACTTCAATGCTATTTTCACAAACTGTTCTAGATCACAGAACCTAGCAATTTTTGGAGACATTCTATACTACTTCAGGAAATTATTAATTAGATCAAAGACTCTCTTCCCAATAGAGAAATCAAAACCCACCCATAACCTAGGGACAAAAGTACCCTTTTTATGTCCTTCTAGAAACTCTTTGTCAACCCAAGTAATTTGCCAAACAAATTCTAAGAAGGAAACTCTAAGAGGGACAAACTTAGGGAGAATGTGAGGTGGTTGTGTACAACCATATACCCTTATGACAGTAACATAGTCAAAGAATAAAAAATCACCCAAATTGTGAGTAATTGGCCAATTTGGAACAAATTCCTAAGGTCTTAAGACTCTTCTAACCTCAATTGGAAACCTCTACCTATTTGTCCCTAATAAATCAAAAATTGGATCCACAATCCAATGACAAAAGCATACAAAAGATGAATTCACGGATGAACTATCCCATACCTGGGTCCACCTTTGGATTGGTTCATTGCCACCATATTCTGAAACAAACAATTTGAGATCTTTATCCATGGACTCCCTGTCAAAATGTAGAATCATACACATCAAATGAGAATAATTCTTAAAGGTTGGTACAGGGGCATCTGACTGTATTTCTACCAAAGCTGCATGTATGGCTTCAACTATGTATCCCACATAGTCATAATCGGTATTGACCTTCGGGTGATGGATATTCATGGCCATCATGGGCACATCCTAGGGTACAGTTGAATCTCCATCAAAACCTAACACTATAGTCAGGCCATATACTGTGCATTTTATATAATGGTGAAAGAGGGATAAGTCAAAAGGTGGTTTAAGATTGTCTGGGATTTTCACCAGGTGTCTATCTACCCTAGGCATGAATTTGGGCATTTCATATTTCTTAATCAAATTTTCCCTCTTCTTGTAATCTGCTTGAATTTTTTCCAAATCAATCTCCGTGCACAATGCATCAGTGATCCTGAAGACTTCTGCCACTGATCTCCTATCTATGGACACTAGGGTCTCTTTTTTTTTTTTTTTCTTTTTGATTACCCTAGCTACTAGGCAATAATCTTAGTAAGTTCCTTAATAAGGCCTATATCAATGTAAACATCAGGCACAATTATCTTTTCCATATTTAACTCCTAGGGATTACAAATATGAACTACTTTAACCTTATTATTCCAAAAATAATGGAACATAGTATTACCAGAAAAATTCAGAGTGACATAATTCTTGCACTGGCACCATCTATCCTTCCATTCATCCCACAATTGACGCTATTTGCATTCAATGTTCTGGTCAATAACTCAATGAATTCTTCCACATATCTCTTTGCTGTAACTTTCTTCTTCTCAGACCCCTGTGAGGCAGCACTGGTAGTAGCTTGACTCATCCTTCTTTCTCAAACTTCTATCTCAGAAAAACCAGCTCTGATGTTCTCACAACAAAATATCCAAGGCATAAATGAGAGTTGTACAAAATCAAGCTCAATAATTCATTATTTATAGCCATTTAATCGGTGTCTTGTCCACTTGAATGCTAGATTCTCACACTTGCAGTGTCATACAATCATCTCTCTGTAACTAATGCTACCATTAATTTACACTACTTGATCCTTGCTGGAAAAAGGTACTCATCTTTTCTCTTTTTGCCCTCGTAAGCTTGGAATGAGCCACTTGTCAGTTTGTTGCTTACTCACTGTCCTTTTCTTACTTTCAAATTTATCCTTATGAGTGAGTGACAAGACCTTTCCTTACAACCAGTCACGCACTCACAATCTCTTCTTTTCTTGAGTTTATGTCATTTGTGATTGAGCGATGACCTAGAAGGCAACTTTATCATTGAGAAATCACATACTTGTTACCTCTTTATCTTTTGTACTTATACTTACGCGAGTGAGCGACAACACTGTTCCTTATATCAATCACGAACTCGCTGCTCAACAATTTACCCTTTTGAAAATCACGAGAGTGAGCGAGTAAAAATTGATTGCTCAATCCTACCTTGGTCGCACACTCGCTGATCTCTTTATCATCATGCTTGGATGTGCTCGAGTGAGCGATGAATCAAAACAGTCATGAATCATTTGTTTATTCGCATAGTCGCTGTGTACTTTTGTTCTATTTTTCTACTTCCACAAGTGAGCGATAACCATTTTCTTCATGCACTTTTATCTAGTTGCTGAATCGCACTGCAAAATACTTTAGCTCAAAACTATCTACGAGTGAGCAATAACCCCTTTTTTATTTGCAATTGCGCACTCACTACTGAAAACTCTTGATGACTATATCATTCATGACTGAGTGAGTATCTTCATACAAAATTTATGATTCATCAATCACTTACTCATTGATCTTTCTGACTCAACTTTTTTCATGAGCGATTGAGCGATAACCTCCAATTTCCTTCATCACACACTCGCGGGGTAAAAAATTTAATCGACATATCATCTGTGAGTGAGAAGTAACCAATAGGGTTTCTTTAGTCACGCACCCGTTGACCTCAAAACCTTGAAAACCTCCTGCGCAACTAAGCGAGTGGAACCATCTGATAACCAAAGCACAATCCATTGCTTACTCACACTACAAAAAGAACATTGATTAGAATTGGGACGAGTGAGCGACACTTGTAATGTGACTTCCTCACGCACTTGTGGGCTGAAAAGGTATGAATAAAATCTAACCCGAGTGAGCGACTAGACTTCATTTTATACTTCTCACTCAATCGCGGACCCAAAAATGAAAGACATAAGACCACTGCGATTGCGCGATACACCGAAACTTAACCGCTCGCTGACTCGCTGAGCATTTTAACTTAAGACTCAAACCTTTGTGAGTGAATGACTAACAAAATTTTTCAACTTGCTCAGTTGCCGACTAACAACCTGACCTCAAAAAGACATCCTGATTACGCGATTAACACACTTTAAAGACCATGTCACTTACTTGCACTGCCAACTTAGCTTATCAAGATATGACTGCGACTGTGCGATTCAACTCAAAATGACTCATTGCTCACTTGCTCACTTAAAAAGATATTTTAAAAGCTAGTGTGACTGTGCGATTAAAGCTTGAAATAAGGCATTTTGAAGACTTAACCATAATTTGACTTTTTGACATGAAAATACATGGATTTTGAACCAAAAGACGCGGGAAAATTGCCAAAGCTTGGAATTTGAAAATTTTTCAATATACAGTGTTAACATTAACAATGCCACATAGTCATTTTTTCCATCAGAACTCCTATTATTTTGATTTCGTCTTCTTTTTATTTTATGACTAAGGTACTTGATATCTGGCTCTGTCATGCTGGTAGCCGGTTCACCGGTGGAAGAGACTACGAGGTCAATGGCATTTAAGTAACAAACTATCTCATAATCATTTTAAAATAGTAAGAGGTTGGGTTCTTGATAGCGTTGGGACCAATTAATGAGGTCAGGATGAACAAGAGGTAAGTCAATGATAGGTTCAATATTGTAAATGTGAATGATATCATCTCTGGTGACCGAAGAGTCAGAGTCTGTCAAGTATCCTTCTAAGCTACCCAAATCGGGATTCATCCTAACAAGTGAAGAATTGTCCTCTATGGTAACATGTGTGTTCAAATCCTCAAATCCTACATGTTACTCGTTGGCTACCTCAGGTTGAGAACTACAAGTGTGGATGACATCAACATCCATGTCAACTATGAAAGGCTTTGAGAAGGAGTCCCATTCATACTCACATGAACTTGTTTCTAAATTTTGACTAGGATGTTTACACCATGAAGGTTTTGGATGTCTTGATGTGAAAATTCTAGGACCATCAAGGGTAACACCTTCTCTTTCCATCAAATGAACAAGATTCTTTCATTGACGTTCTTTGAAAGGACCTTCAACATCCGATTCATCTTGTTCTAAGGTTGCAACTATCTCATGAGTGACTGGACTATTTGAATCTCCCGAAAGGAGATTAGTGGAAGGGACCCAATCTTCACACATTTCTTGCTGATATGTCAAATTAGGTATGTATTTTGGTTCATCTTCACTATCCAACTCATCAAGGATAGGAGTAGTGTTCTTGTTGCGATTCTCAAATCCTAGGCCAACCGAATTCTTAGACTTGCATCCAAAAATATTATGATCAAGGGGTTTAGCTCTAGCATCCAATCTATGACTAAGAGGGCCATGTCCAGGTTAGCCCATCTGTTTGAGAAAAGTATACCTTTTTCCACAAGCCTTAGGAGAGGGAGAGAAGTTCTCATTGTGCATGTATTTCTCTTCTCTATAAATCCAGTCTCTAACAACCGTCTCTTCTTTCTCATCTTGAATAGGCACTGAGGAATTTACAAACATGCCAAATAAAGTCATAGCTGAAGGTGAAGGTCTCATTTCTTGTGAAGGCTTTCCATAAGACCTAGGTGAAATTTGTAGTGCTGTGAGGGAGTTGAATTGATACCCCCCCATGCCCGGGTCTACTGACTTGAACTTGTCTTTACAATCAGCCAACGTTGCATTGAAATCTTCTGCTTCTCTATTGAGGGGAACATGAGCACCCGCTAAAACTTTGTTAATAGATAAAGTGTTATCCCCAGGTATACAAATCTCTATTCCATTGTAAGGGAACTTAACACACTGATGATAGGTAGATGGCACTGCTTGCATATCATGAATCCACGGTCTTCCAAGTAAGATATTGTACGCAAGGGGGCCAGCTTCAACTATTTGGAATAAAATATCTTTTTCAACAGGGCCAATCCTAATAGGAAGGATGACCAACCCCTTGGAACTTGTTTCTGCCTCATCATAGGCTTTGATGGTGATCTTTTTCCTAGTATCTATGACTTTTTCATAATAACCTGACTCTTTCAAAAGACTAAAGGAACAAATATTAAGCCCTGCATCCCCATCTATCAACATGTTCCTAACACGGGTTTTGTGGATCATGACCTCAATATGAAGGGCAAGATTGTGTGGGTGGATCAAAGCTTTATCATCATCCTCTGAACAAGTCAGGTAATGAGGGCTAGAAATATGGTTAACCATGTTTTGGAATTGATCAATGACTAAGTTTTTGGGGATGTTCGATGCATGCAAAGCATCCTCAAGGACTTTCTTGTGTCTCAGGGACAACTCTAAGAGCTCAAAGATCAAAATCTGAGCTGGGGTTCTTTGCAACTGATTGACAAGATTATAGCTTGACTTAGGATTGACTGTTGGTTTTGAGGTGACATTCTTGGATTTCACTTGCTTTGGTTTACTTGGTTGACTTGAACTGGATCCTCTAAGGACAAGGGGACCTTGACTTCATGTGACAGCATTGAGAGTTTGAGATGACACTCTAGAGTTAGGACCCTTTAGCACCACGAAGGGTTCTTCATCAAAGATAGGAGGAGAGTCCATGTCTAGATCATAACCATAGGGATCTTTATTCCTCATCATGTTGACATTCTCTTCTACAACTTCAAGCATGTTGAAAACATTCTCTGCATCTATGTAAGTGTAATTGTTCTCAGCCTTGCCATTCTTAGTTTTAAAGGTTTCCCCCTTCTCATACTTGGGAAAATGTTCTTTGAATGCCTTATGATTGGCATTGGTGTTCAGTCCATCTACCTTAAGTTTGCCATTCTCAATGAGATCTTGGATGATATGTCTGAGTTTCCAACAGTTTTCAATATCATGCCCAATGCCATTGTAAAACTTGAAAAAGGCTTTCTCATCCCACCAATTGATGACATATAACTGATTGAATGTTTGATAATGCTAAAATTGAACATAATGCAAGGCATTAATCAATTAATGGTTTGTATTGTCATTGATGTCAACTTGATATAATCTGTATGGTCATGTACATAATGCCAAAGACTTTAGAGAATAATGGAACAAAGGTTATGCTTTTAGCAATGCATAAAAGTCAAGTATTCACTAAGTGAAAGACAACACCAATAGAGTGCACACCATCGGTAAAGCCAAAGAAGAAAAGTCACAGTGATACCTGACGTACTGAAGACAGTGTTGCCTGACGAAGCAAACCACAGGTTTCCTGATGAACTGAAGACAATGTTTCCTGACGAGTAAAAATCCAACGATGCCCAACGGACGAAGATCCCAAAGGTAACTGGAGTCACAGTGACAAAACTGGCAGTTATAATTGACGACTAACTGAAGAGTTGACCGACGGAATAGAGAGTTTAGAAAATGACAAAATATCTAGCTGGCAATAGCTAAAGATAGACTTAACTGGTTGTTTTCATTTTTTTATTTGACCATAGTCAAGTAATTGATTTAAAGAAGATTTGTACAGTTGGCAAGAAGATAACTACGAGATAAATCAGGAGTTATGCTTTAAATCAGATTGGCTGGATTTTTTTTCACACCAAGAATCAAGAATCAAGAATCAAGAATCAAGAATCAAGAAATAGTGAATATCATGTCTATATAAGAGACAAGCTTAACTCATTTCCATATAAAACAAGGGGAGTAAATAAAAAGAAGATGCTGAAGAGAAACTGATGAAGGATAACTTCATGCAGTACTAATCAATCAAGCTGAAGAAAGAGCTAAGGAATTATGCAGACACTGACAAACAGTGAGCA
This sequence comes from Thuja plicata, assembly GCA_018584345.1. Lineage (NCBI taxonomy): Eukaryota > Viridiplantae > Streptophyta > Pinopsida > Cupressales > Cupressaceae > Thuja > Thuja plicata. The sequence continues at coordinate 73,242 of MU215112.1, forward strand.
TAGCATCACAAAGCAGAAAATGTGGAGCACAAAGAATTGAATTGATATATTGATCAGAGAGGTAATGTACTTAAATAGATCTGAAAATCTGCAATTCAAGTTACATTAGAAATAGGTCATTTTGTTTTAGTTTAACCATTGAAGCATCAAGTCTCTTAATAGAGTAGGACTTAACAATCTTCTATATATTGAGGTACATTCCAAGGAGTGCCAAAAAGGTTGATTCATGTAAGTAGCACTAGATTTTCCTAAAGCCTATTGACAGTCTAAGAAAGAGGCTGATTCAAGGATGGTAGTAAACTGAGTTGCCCGATACTAAGTGACAACCTATATGTATAAAATCCTCTAACAAGGTCAAACCTAACAGTGTGTTTGTAACCTTTAACAGGGTTGGCTCTTAACAGGGCTCACTTCAGAAGAGTGAAAATTTGGGGTATTGGTCCCAATGGTTTTTTCCCTCAACAGGGTTTCCACGTTAAAATCCAAGTGTTATGTGTGTATAGTTTATTACTTTACTATTTTACATTTCACATATGCATTTCTGGATATATCGGTATACTCTACTTATTTATTGTATTTTGATAAATAGTTATACTGCATATCGGTAATCAAAGAGAATAAGGACATACAAGGAAAACCAACAGACAGTTAATCATTATAAGTATTTCATGGCATGCATCTTGTAGGGACTTAATAATCTGAGGTTTATTTGATTGGTGGTTAGTGATTAAAGGATAAATTTTTGAGGCCACTGATTCACCCCCCCCTCTTAGTTATTACTAACAATTGGTATCAGAGCTTGTGTGCTTAGAAGGAAGGTTTCAAGACCTAAGTCAAAGACCACAAGATGAACAGACGAGATATGCCCAAGTTGAACAAAGATAATTTTGCTTCATGGCAAAGCAGAATAAGACTCCATCTATCAGGTATTGGTAATGATGTTACTCAATTCCTTGAAACTAAATATGTGTTACCCACAGGAGCACCAATAGTTGAACAAATGAGAGAGAATCATGAACATAATGGTATGATGATAGAACTTGCTTCCTCACTCTCCGATGCTGAATTTGAAGATGTCAAAGAATGCAAATCTGCAAAGCAGATGTGGGACAAATTGAAGCTTGTACACGGTGGTGACAAAAATGTTTTGAGATCCAAGGTAGAAAGCCTTAGAGGAAAGTTTGATGATCTCAAAATGAAAGAAGGAGAAAACATCACTCAATACAACACAAGAATTAAAGAGGTTGTCAATGCTATCCAAGGAGTTGGAGGTGTACTAGAGGAAGATACAGTGGTAAGTAAAATTATAAGAACCTTACTGCCTACCTATGCTATTAGAGTATCTGCCATTCAAGAAATGAGAGCAGTAGAAAATAGCAATGTTACTCTAGACAGTTTAATTGGAAGACTAATTTCATTTGAAATGAATAACTTTGATAATAGTATCTTACCAAACATAGAGTCTGCATTCAAAACTTCTATGAGAATAAGTAAATCAAGTCACAAAGACACTATAAGAAAAGACAGTGATAGTGAAAATGAAGAAGATGATCTTGATGAAATTGAAGCACTTATGGCTAGAAGAATGCAGGGAGGCAAAGGTAAATACAAAGGCAAATTACCACTTGTTTGTTTTAATTGCAAAGAGATTGGACACTTTGCTGCAAGATGTACTAATAAAAGAAAAGATGACAAAAGTAATGACAGATCTTTTGAGAAAAGGTATGACAGAGGTGATTACATAAGCTATCGACAATTAGAAAGAAGAGATACTCGAGACTACAAGGACAAAGGAAAGAAGGTTAGCTACCTAGAAAAATTCAAGGATGATGATACTGACACCGAATCTGATGAAGATATTGAGATGGTGTTTGTGGTTGTAAAGGATGATTCAGATGATGATGAAGAAAGGTATGTAGAAATAGCTCTCATATCTAAAATTATTAAAAATGATGTTTGGATCATAGATAGTGGCTGCACTCATCATATCACCGGTGATAAGCAAAAGTTTGAGACTTTTGAATACTACAAAGGAGGATCAGTAAGAATGGGAAATGACACAGCTTGTGCAATTGAAGGTAGAGGAACAATAATGTGAGAATTCTTATTGGGTAAATGGATTGAATTATAATCTATTGAGTGTCTCTCAATTGAATAATTTAGGTCACAAAGTAGCATTTGAAAATAAGAAGGCAAAGATCTTCAAAAAATCTGGAAATCTGATTGGTACCGGTGAGCAGACAAAAGGTAACTTATTCTATCTAAATGATATTGACTCCACTTGTTTGATTGCTATGAATGAGGACATATGGTTGTGGCACAAAATATTGTGTCATGTGAATTTTGACAACATGATTAAAATTAGCAAAAAGAGAAATGTCAGAGGCTTACCGACAATGACCAAGCCCGACAACATCATGTGTAAAAACTGTCAAAAAGGTAAAATGACAAAGTCTAGTTTCAAAAGAAAAATTCATACATCTGATGCAATTCAAGAATTAGTCCATACTGATTTATGTGGACCTATGAGGACAAAGAGTTATTATGGAGATAGATATTTTATTCTCTTTGTTGATGATTACTGTAGAATGATGACAGTCATGTTTCTAAAAGATAAATCTGAAGCATTCAAGATGTTTAAATGGTATAAGGATTTGGTAGAGAAATAAAGTGGTAAGGATCTAAAATGTTTGAGATCAGATAGAGGAGGTGAGTTTATATAAGATGAATTCACTAACTTTTGTAATGAGCATGGTATAAAAAGACAGGTTTCTGCACCAAGAACACCACAAAAAAATGGGATTGCTGAAAGAAGGAACAGATCAATAGTTGACTATGCTAGAACACTGATGATAGAAAAAGGAATCACCTAAATATTCTAGAGAGAAGCTGTCAGCACTACTATTTACACACTAAACAGAGTACAATTGAAGAAAGACACCAAGAAGACACCTTATGAGCTATGGTATGGATACACACCCAATGTGAGTTATTTTAAAAATTTTGGCAGTCAATGTTATATCTTAAAAGATGATAAAAATGGAAAACTTGACTCCAAGAGTGATGAACAAATTTTTCTAGGGTATTCTACCAAGAGAAAGGCTTACAAATGTCTAAACAAAGCCTCTAACAAAATTATTGAAAGTGCAAATGTAAAGATAGATGAATTTGCAGAGAAGAATGAACAAGAAAGCACTAAAGAACCAGAGGACTACAATAAGTTCACTTATAATGAGGAACCTAAAACTCTACCCTACCAACAATGTAGAGCACCTGAGCTACAAACCACTGCACCAGAGCATCAGGCTGCAAATACCGACGGTTAGGATAATGATCAAGAAAATGTGCAAGGTGATGAAGAACAAAATAATGATCAAGCTAATAGACAAAGGACTGTACCTATACTTGTAAGATATGTAAGGAAGAACCATCTAGAGGTCCATATCATAGGAGATAAGAAAGATGGTATAAGAACAAGAAGTAAGTCTTTAAACTCAAGTTGCTTAATTTGTGAGTTTGAGCCAAAATCTATGAATGCTACACTAGATGATGAGGAATGGATAAGTGCTATGAATTATGAGATTGAGCAGATTGAGAAGAAAAAAACATGTGTCACTTGTGCCAAGACCAGATGACAAGAATGTCATCGGTACAAAATGGATATTCAGAAATAAGCTAAATGAGAATGGAGAAGTCACAAGGAACAAAGCAAGACTAGTATGCAAAGGGTATGCACAAGAGGAAGGTATAGAATATGGAGAGACCTTTGCACCTATTGCTAGGATAGAAGGAGTGAGAAAACTACTTGCTTATGCTGCATACAAAGGGTTCAAAGTATATCAAATGGATGTCAAATCAACATTCCTAAATGGAATACTTGAAGAAGAGGTATACATTGAGCAACTAGAAGGGTTTGTAGACCCAGACAAGAGGAACATGGTATGTAGACTTCACAAAGCCTTGTATGGATTAAAACAAGCTCCAAGAGCCTGGTATGAATGAATTAATTCCTATCTAATAAGTATTGGATTCATACGGACTAGTGAAAACAACAATATTTATTTAAAAGAAGATACTGATGCTAACACTTTGATTGCTGAAATATTTGTTGATGACATCATATTTGGAGGCAATGATATGCTATGCAAATCATTTGCTGATGAGATGAGAAAAGAATTCAAGATGTCTATGTTTGGAGAGATCAAGTTCTTTCTTGGTCTACATATCATTCAACAAAGTGAAGGTATTTTCATTACACAGTCCAAGTACATCAAAGAAGTCCTAAAGATATTCAAGATGGAAGAATCCAAAACAGTTGGAACACCAATGGTTACTGGAAGTAAGTTGACAAAGGAGGACAAGACAACAGAGGTAAATCATACTTTGTATAGATCAATGATTGGAAAACTCATGTATGTTGTACACACTAGACCAGATAGTGCACATGTAGTAGGAATTGTTGCTATATTTTTTGCTAACCCCAGGGAATCACATATGACTACTATGAAAAGAATCCTAAGATATCTGAAGAATACTGAGGAATTCAGATTATGGTATAGAAGAGAAGGCAAATTTGAACTAAAGGTGTTTACCGAAGCTGATTGGGATGGAAATCTTGATGAAAAAAAGAGCACAACTAGAGGAGCATTATTTATGGGTGATAGACTTGTCACATGGATCAGTAAGAAGCAAGGATGCATCTCTCAGTCTACTGCAGAACTAGAGTATGTTGCTGCTGTTGCTGCAAATTGCTCAAATATAACATGGATCAAACAAATGCTGGAAGGCATGCATATGAAGATCTTAGAACCAGTGATTATCTATTTTGATAAAACCAGTGCAATAAACATTTCCAAGAATCCAGTCATGCATGCAAAGACTAAACACATTGCAATCAAGTATCATTATTTGAGAGAACAAGTTCAAGAGAAAGAAGTGACCCTTGAGTATGTGCAATCAAAAGAACAGTTGGCCGATATCTTCACCAAGACACTACCCAAAGATACATTTGAGTAGCTGAGAAAGAGATAAGGGGTCAAACCCTTGTCTACCAGTCAGTAAAAGACTGAAGGCTGCATCAGCCTATATATTATCAGAATATCAGAAATGTTGATGCAAGCAAAGAGAAGAAATTCAAAGCTACATATATATACAGACAAGTATATATCAGAACCAAGCACCAGAGCATAATGTTGTATTGCTGATGGATAAGGGAAATTCAAGGAATATATTATGGCTAAGAGGAAAATGATTATTTGACATGAATGTCAGATATTTAAAACAATTGGCAATAGACACTGTTTCAATATTTGATTGGCATTGTTGTTAAAGGGAGAGAGATTATCCATAGTATCACATTCTTCTGAGAAAAGGAAAAGAGATTATCCATTATTAGATCACTCCAACAGGGAGAGAAAATTGTATGAAAGATTACACAAAGAGAAAGTTGCTGAAAAGAGGACAAGACATCAAAGCAGAAATTGACACCAGAGGAGATTCAACACATTAGAAAATAGAAATCTGCAAGAATCAAATCTTAGCTAAAATAGAGCTTACCGAAGTTCAGACATTTATTGGTTATCGAACAAAGATTGGTAGTTTGATGAATCTCAACAATTGTATTTCATACTGTATTAGAAATAGTATAGTGTGATAATATAAGTTTTGTTGCCATCAACGCCAAAGGGAGAGATTGATGACATATAATTGATTGAATGTTTGATAATGCTAAAATTAAAGATAATGCAAGGAATTAAATCAATTAATGGTTTGTATTGTCATTGATGTCAACTTGATATAATCTGTATGGTCATGTACATAATGCCAAAGACTTCAGAGAATCAATGGAACAAAGGTTATGTTTCCAGCAATCCATAAAAGTCAAGTATTCACTAAGTGATAGACAACACTGACAGAGTGCACACCATCGGTAAAGCCAAAGAAGAAAAGTCACAGTGATACCTGACGTACTGAAGACAGTGTTTCCAGATGAAGCAAACCACAGGTTGCCTGACAAAATGAAGATAGTGTTGCCCGACAAGTAAAAATCCAATGATGCCCAACAGACGAAGATCCCAAAGCTAACTGGAGTCACGCCGACAGAACTGGTAGTTATAACTGACGACTAACTAAAGAGTTGACTGATGGAATAGAGAGTTCAAAAAATGACAAAATATCTAGCTGGAAAGAGCTAAAGATAGACTTAACTGGTTGTTTTCATTGTTTTATTCGACCAGAGTTAAGTAATTTATTTAAAGAAGATTTTTGTAGTTGGCAAGAAGATAACTACGAGATAAATAAGGAGTTATGCTTTAAATCAGGTTGGCTGGATTGTTTTTCACGCCAAGAATCAAGAATCAAGAATCAAGAAACAATGAATATCATGTCTATATAAGAGACAAGCTTAACTCATTTCCATATACAACAAGGGGAGTGAATAAAAAGAAGATGCTAAAGAGAAACTAATAAAGGATAACTTCATGCAGTACTGATCAATCAAGATGAAGAAAGAGCTAAGAAATTCTACAGACACCGAAAAACAATGAGCACAACATCACAGAGTAGAAAGTGTGGAGCACAAAGAATTGAATTGATATATTGGTTAGAGAGGTAATGTACTTAAATAGATCTGAAAATCTGCAATTCAAGTTGCATTAGAAACAGGTCATTTTGTTTCAGTTTAACCATTGAAGCATCAAGTCTCTTAACAAAGCAGGACTTAACAGTCTTCTATATATTGAGGTACATCCCAAGGAGTGCCAAAAAGGTTAATTCATGAAAGTAGCACTAGATTTTCCTAAAGCCTATTGGCAGTCTAAGAAAGAGGTTGATTCAAGGATGGTAGAAAACTGAGTTGCCCGATACTAAGTGACAACCTATATGTATAAAATCCTCTAACAAGGTCACACCTAACAGTGTGTTTGTAACCTTTAACATGGTTGGATCTTAACAGGGGTCACTTCAGAAGAGTGAAAATTTGGGGTACCGGTCCCAGTGTTTTTTTCCCTCAATAGAGTTTCCACATTAAAATCCAAGTGTTATGTGTGTATGGTTTATTAATTTACTATTTTACATTTCACATATGCATTTCTAGATATATCGGTATACTCTGCTTATTTAATGTATTTCAGTAAATAGTTATACTGCATATCGGTAATCAAAGAGAATAAGGATAGACAAGGAAAACCGATAGAAAGCTAATCAATATAAGTATTTCATGGAATGCATCTTGTAGGGACTTAATAATCTGAGGTTTATTTAATTGGTGGTTAGTGATTAAAGGATAAATTTTTGAGGCCACTGATTCACCCCCCTCTCAGTTATTACTAACACCAATGTGGCTTAACATCAGGAATATAATGCTTTGCGGGATCTTGAGGATGCACAAGGTTGTTGGCAATGAGTGTTTTCAAGACATCCTCATATGAATCATCAAGTTTTGAAAACTGACGTCTCTCTTTCTTAGGCCTATCTTGGTATCTTGGCTTGTTCTCTTGTTGATTAGATGCATTGAGTTTCATGGCTTCAACAACACTAGACAAGTGGAGCACAAATTGATCTTTGGGTTGGGAGGAGTCCACAACTCCATCGTTGACCACTTGTTTGTTCATATTCCAATGTGATTTCTTTCCTTTATCCTTGTTAGGGTTGTTGTAATTTTGACCATTGTTGTTGTTGTTGTTTCCATGTTTGGTCAGAATTCCTTGTTCTTTCAAAACATCCTCAATCCTACATGCGGTTTCAACCATGGTGTCAAAGGAACCAAAAACCATCTTCCTAACTTCATACCGCATTTCAGGAATCAAGTTGCTAACAAGGATGTCAATCTTCTCATTTTCAAGGATGGTCATAGGGTAGTGAGATTATTGTCATCTCCACCTTTTCAAGAAAGTAACAAAGGATTCCCCTTGATTTTAGTTTAAGTTATATAAGTCCAACATGGTGATAGATCTTGAAAGGTTGTATGCAAATTTTTGGACAAGTCTATGGATGAGCTCTTTGAAAGTCTTAACGGGGGGGGGGGGGGGGGGGGGGGGTTATGTTGGTGAACCATTCCATTGCTTGACCCTTAAGACTCCTTGGGAACAATCTCATGAGGTACAAGTCATCTTGATGGAACTCAAAACTCATGGTATAGCATTGACGCACGTGATCATGTGGATCTCCATTCCCATCGTACTCGTCATATTGAGGGATCTTAACCTTTCTTGGGAAGTCTTTCATGCTAACACTTTTATCAAAAGGATTAGGACAAATTGAATCAAGTGAGAATGAACTCTTGGGTGCCAACATCTTTTCCATCATACTCTTAATTTGTTTGATCTCTTCTTATTGAGATGGACCTGCTTCTTAATCTTCTTTTTCACATCAAACTTGTAGGGGACTCTAGCGCCCTTGTTGATTAAACTCTCTAGGGAATTGTCTTTGTTTTGCTCTAAGTATCTCTCCACATATTGCTGGAAGAGTGGTTCTTGTTGTATCTTCATGAAGTCTTGGGAGTTGAGATCAAAACTCAAGCTACTACCCCCATACTATGAACCATGGTGAGAACATTGTGAAGGTTGTCTTGACTTCCTAAGAGGTGTCCATCTCCTATAATGACCATGTCTTGAATCCCTTCTTCCTCTAGGGCTAAGAGATCATGACGGTGTTCTTGAATGTATTCCACTTCATGGAGTCATAGGAGGGGTGGATGGAGGAGAGTTGTTTCCACCACCAACAGACATGTTGTTAAATTGATCATTAAGTTGTTAAGCCAAGTGTCTATCTTTATCTTCCTGGAAGGATTTCCTTTCTATCTCCAACAAGGTTTGTCTCTCCAAATCTAGGAGTCTAAATTGCTCTTCCTTTTTAGCTTGTTCATCTAGGAAGGCTTTCTTTTCACGCTCAATTTTCTTAAGTCTTTCACTTGTGTATCTTGAAGATGTTTTGAGTGGCGAACTTGGTCTTGAATGTCTAAATAGTTCATTGGTGTATGTTGCATTCACATGAGTGTCACACGGTTCATCATCTTGGTTTTAATGTTGTGATTTTTCTTCTTGATAGGTTTGCCTGTTATCTCTTTCAGGCCTTTGGTGTGCATCCATATATCTAGTTGAGATAAGGGGTGAGACTGGTCGACTTTCACGAGAGGAATTGCCAAATGAAATGGTATCTCTATGTCTTTCAAATATGTCATCAAGGAATTTATCCATTTCTTCCCTCTCCCATCGAGTCATTGTGTAACTCATATCCTTATCCGAGTGAGAAGATGCTAAGGGTGTACTCAACTCACTAAAGTTACTCTTGGAATCAAACCAAACTTCTGAGTTGTTCCTGGGTGATTGATCGAATACAAGTTCTTTTCCCTTACATTTTTGGCGAGTTTGAACTAAGGGTAATTGGTTAAAGACTAATTGAGGTCACTTTCCTTGATCTACTTGATATCTTGTTATAATTGGCATGAAAGAAAAGGTACTAGGTGATAGGATGACCCTCATAAATGTTGGTACCAAACCAGGATAGTAAAAGCACTCACTTGTCCAAAAGAGAGGTGATAAGATAGAATATTTCAAGAGGCATAAACCAACACTGCCATAGAGGTGCCCACTGAATGGGTGAATACCCTAACACATATGGATCAGGAGGATGATTTACCCAAGTTATATTGATTGAATTTAAATTTGTATCAAAGTGAATGGACAAGAGATTACTAAAAATCTCCAAGTGTGTTATCAAAGGATCCAAAGGTTTATCTTCTCAATAAGGACGGTTTCTAGCTCACCAAATCCAAGCAAGGTCACTCATGGAATCAAAGATTACTAGTTCAAGAGGTCAAAATGGAAGAATCAAAAGTGCAAATAGGCTTCTAACAGCAGGGTAAGTGACCTAATCTGACCCGGATCGACCGAGGAAAATTGGAAATGATAGGATAGCAAATCGAGCAAATTGATTGTTTAACACTTAAGAGTGCAGATTTTGAGTTGTTGATCATTTTGATGTTTGCTTTGATGTTTGGTGTTTATTTGTCACTTACGCAAGACACAATAAGAAGAATATTTTTTGTACAAGAATAGACACACCAAAATCCTAGGTAAGCTAGGGTAATATCTATTGAATTCCCACTTGAACCGAAGTTCAGCCACACATACTCATAGTAGACAACTTAGAAGCTTGGAGGCACGGGCTCCTCCTTATAGTGCACTCACTTCTTAGGCTCACCAAGCTTCAAATCCCAAGGGTAATCACTTCCCAAGGGACCATTGTCTCTACTAAGAGTCATGAAAATATGGGATGTCTTAGTTGGTCTCTGACCTTCCGCGCAAATAGATAGAGGGTTTTTGGATACTACAACAAATTTTTTTTTAGTCAAGGCATCCGTTCAGGTGGTTATACTTATGGAAAATTAGCTCCATTATGGAGGCCTCCCAGCCTAAAAAAGTTATGTTTTGTAGGTTTTAACACACCACAAGGGTACTGAGGGAGATATTCTTCCTGGTATAATGCAATCAACACCTGTTCACTATGAGATTAATCACAATGACATTTTTTATATACCGGTTCGGAAGGGCTTGGCTTTAGCTTGTTACCGGTTGGGCAATCTACTCTCACCAGCTCTGTTAAAGCTCTTGGGAGGTATCCATGCTAAAGGATTTGTATAGATTTCTCTTTCACCCAAGATCCGTGATGGCGAGGGGAGAGGATACATCCATGTAATTCATTGGGATTACAAAAACTTAGAAGACACTTCAAGCACAATAAGAAAATGACAATAATATTTTTGAATTTCTGATCATCCCAAAAGGGTGAGAGCATAGTTTCCTGACATTATTGCCATCCCTAAAACATCAAAATAGAAGTACATTTTAGAAGTCTTGCATGTGCATTCCTATTTTAATAAAACAAAAACAAAATGCAAGCACCATGTTTAGCATTCAATCGATCAAGGCAATCTGCAAGACGATCCATTAGTAGTCTTTGTTTTTAGCCTTCTTTGTCAATGTCCTGCAAACCACTATTAAGCTATATCAGAAATAAAACCAGGAAACCATAGAAAACAATAAACATTAGTGGTTAGAAAACAGAGATAGAAAAATAGAAAATTGAAAAAAAAATCAAGTGCCAAAGTCTGCACGAAGATTCTCCGTAGGCCGCACGAAGATTCTCTACGGGCCGCATAAAGATTCTCCATAGGTCGCACAAAGATTCTCTACATACCACACGAATACTTGCCAAAAGACCTGTGAGGAACTAGAAAGTTCGTGCGAGGATATACCAGAAGCTGCGCGAAGAAATACTTTGTATCGCGCGAAGTATTGTGAAACTTCGTGCCTATGAGTGAGAAATTTTGTGCAAAACTTCACTGCAGAGCCGTACAGATGGAAAATAGATTAATCAAAAGAAGTAAAAAATGAGGCTAGAAATTAATTTTTGGCCCCACGATGGGTGCCAAAGATGTGTGCTAAAATGTTGACACACTTCTATGAGTCATTATATCCAAGATTGCTCAAGAATGAGGTCTCAAATGACGACTCATAGCTCTCTATTCATGGAGTGCAAGGGTTTATAATGGAGGTCCTCATTTTAGACCTAGTTTGTGCCCATGAAAGTACACCATAAAATGAGAGATTCAAAGAGGAAAAGCAAGAGTGCTAGTCTCCATGATCATCAAATATGCATGCAAATGAAAATGGAAGTTATTCTATATGATAGCAATGCATGAAAGCAAACTAATATATGAAAGGAAATATGCAAGATTATTCTATGAAGTGAAATATGAATCTAATATAACATACAAGTGAAAGAGTAATCTAAATGGATTGCCATGGATGCATGAGAGAAGAAGATAAGAAGAGATAAGTTGCAATATTCAAGCTCAAGTGCTCAAACTCTCCTCCAAAATTGCTCTCCAAACCTGCAACATAACAATAACATAAAATCTTCATCCTAAATGAGAAGGAGAGGGCTCCTTAGAAAGGAAAGTGTGGAGAGGAATGCAGTCTCAAGAGTAATGTGGGATAAATCCCTAAAAAGGCAAGTAAGAGGAAAAATCCCACCACTTAGAAATATGTGCATTCAAAGTGTAGAGAAAAAATGAATTTTTATTTATTTTTATTTGATTTATTTCCTTTTTGCATCACAAAGAGAGATTTAAGTGAGGATTTTATTTATTTAATTAAAAGAGGGATTTTATTTTAATTAAATAAGATTATTTTATTTAATTAAAAGGGGTTTTTTATTTTAATTTAAACAAGATTATGGATAAAATGATCAAACCTTAGGAAATATTGAAATAATTGAATTAATTATGATTTGATCAAGGAAATTGATTTGAATTGAAAATATTGCAAGGCATTGATTTAGGAAATTGATAAATTGATTCCATTATTTGATAAATTAAAGAATGCGGTCCCATAGTCTAGGTGACCATTTTAGGGTGCATATTTTAGTAACCTCTCATACAGACAAGGGTACTAACTATGCAAGATTAAACCAAGAATCTTCTCCCACTCTCATCCTAGTCTATAAAAGCACTCAAGGCATGGGTGAGGAATACATGCGCCTTATTAATTCATTTTAAACTCCATAGTGTATTAGGTTATCAATAATTAAGTAACTTCCAATGAGTTACCCTAGCAACCCCTTAGGGTATCGACCCTCATTTCAAGCCACTCCCCCTTAGACACTAGATTACCTACCCTAAGCTGATAGTGATGATTAATTTCAAAAGTACCGTACAGGTACCACAGTCAAAATCTAGTTCCACATAAGGCCAACAAGAACACGCATTGGTTCTTGAACCAAACACCAAGTAAACACCCACACTTGCAAACTCACTTACACACGAGCTTAAGGAAAACATTTGGGGAAGGATAGTCGAATAGATACTAAGTCACAAAACAAAATAGAAACATAATGACATAGTACACACCCCCAGCCTCTGATACATTTCCCTAGGAGCCAACGTATTTTCCCCAAAAGCCCAAAAGAAGACTACATTTAAATATGGAAAATACACGATAATAAGCAAGAAGAAATTAAAACATTAATCACCAATTAATAATTCCTATTAATTAATAATTAACATAATAATAAAAGAAAATACTAATTAATATTAGATTAATTAATATTATAACTAATTTAAAAACACAAGTCTTAATATCTAAAGTTCATTTAACATTAATTACTATTAAATAAATTTAACAATACTTTAAAACTAATTAAATTAAAACATTACAAAAAAAGATTTTAAAGAACGTAATAAAAAAACAAATTTTAATTATATTTAAATTAAAATATAATTAATTTTAAATAAAAGAGAAACTAACATTTGGGGGGGACGTACCCAGCACCCCAATGCCAAGGGAGGCGAGCCCCCCCTAGACTGTCGTAATGGCGGTCTATGGCTGTCGTAGGTAGTCTAGTATCCACGGGCAGCCTAGCTCCTGTAGGCAGCTACGACTGTCTTAGGTAGTCTAGACTACCGACGGCAGGGTAGCTGCCGTGAGTAGCACAACTATCAGGCGTGGGGAAATGGGACCCCCTGTCCCCCATCAATTCTTTTTTTTTTTTTTAAACTTTTTTTCTTCTTCTCTTTATATATATATATATATCTTTGTTTTTCTCTTTTTAAAAAATAATTATAGAACAGAGTTTGTTAAAAAAAAACGTAGCAACAGGAAAAAGAATAAATATATATTAAAAAAAAACATATAAAAATAATACTAATTATTCTAAGGTGGGAATATATAAATAAATTATATGAAACATACCCATGTTCTTGTTTAGCTTGAAAACTAATGGGTTTAATTTCTCTAAGTCTAGAGTGCATTTAATCTAGTTTTTTGAAAACCCTCAAGAACATACAAATTTTTCCTAAGAAACATCTTTTTTCACAAATTCACAGATTTATATTTACTAATTTGTTTACTACAGTTTTGAATCCATAGAACTAGTCTAAATCCACCCTGAGGTATACAAAAGGAGTTTTAGATCTAACTCATCAACCAAAACTAATCTTTAAGCAAAATTACAATATTCACAATAAAAGATTAAACTCATAAAACAAACAAACCAATTCATATTTAGGATCATACCTTAATTCCTTCACAATTTTGAAACCATTGATCCAGTAGTAAACAAGCAAGCTTTCCAGATTGTTCTTCAACTTCTAGAAATTCCTCCTTGGAAATATTTAGAGCTCAAATCCCTCAACTTCTATGTTCTTGAAAAGAGCCCAAAAACTTCCTAAAATAGAAAAAAAAACTACTAAGCGAGGGTTTCTAAACTTACCCCTAAGGTTAGAAGTAACTCCAGTTTGACTTTGGAGTCAAAAGATTTGATTAAAAAAAATCATCTTTATCCTCCAAAACTCAATTTTAATTTAATTTTGAGCTTAACAGTTTATTACACCTTCTTAATAAAAGTTATGAATTCTATTTAAATCTATTAAATCAACAAAGGTATTTTAATTAACTTTTATTAAATCAAATACCCCTTAATTAGTTTAATAGTTACATAATTTAAATAAATATAACATTAATAAGATACAACCCAATTTCTATTCTAACACGAATAACCTTAAACTAAACATACAACCTGAAAACCTGACATAACCAAAATAAGCAAAACTCAGACCCAAGAAAAGGTTTTCAAATTCACGTCACTTGACAAATTTCGAAGGGTGAAGACACAAAATATTGTCCACTAATTAGGACAATAAATGGTTTAAGTTGGGGTTTTGGACCTGTTCATTATCTCCCCCCTCTTACCATTGAGAAGCTGTGATAGGGCACGCTCACTCCTGCCAATTTAGGGAAGACGATGCTCGATACTTGCAATCCTGTCATCACAAAGATAAACATGTGCATACATGTAACATGTAACAAGAAAGGTCGAGACAGTAGGTTGTGTGGGTCTCACACGCAAGTAACTATGACCCAGCTTCATACACAAAGTAAAAACATACATACGATCCATGTGCATATAAATATGGTGTCACTATTGTCAGTAATCCATAACCATAAATGTAATCATAACATGAGATAAACATAATAAAATTGATCATAATTCTAACTATAACAATATCGAATCACGCAAAATCTATAGTTCTTAGTAACTGAAATCTAGTGAAAATTCATACAATATCAACTACAAATAGAAACTAGAGTAGTTGATGCACATGTGCAAGTGGCCAAAAAGAGTTTAACAAAATAAACTAAACGCTACTAAAAGGGTGGACACTACATAGTTTCACATTAGTACACTCAATCATCTTTCTCGATCTATGATTATAACATTTGTATGCCTTGCTCTTTGTAGAATAACCAAGAAATATTCCTTCATCACTTCAAGGATCAAACTTTCCTAAGTCTTCATCTCTCTTAATGTAAAATTTGCTTTCAAAGATTTTGAAATGCTTCACAGTACGAATATGACCATACCAAATCTCACAAGGAGTCTTACCAGTACCATGCTTGATTTAGACTTAGTTCAATTTTTATACTACAATGCTAATAACTTCTCTCCAATAGATATGTGAAATATTTTCTTCAATCATCATAGTCCTTGCAGTGTCAATAATTGTTCTATTTCTTCTCTTTGCAATTCCATTCTGCTATGGTGTTCAAGGAGAATGCATTTGCCTCTTTATCCCATTATCTTCACAATATGCATCAAACACTCTAGATGTAAACTCTCCACCTCTGTTATATCTCAGACATTTTAGCTTCATACCTGTCTCAGTCTCAACCATAGCTCTAATAATCTTGAATTTGTCAAATGCCTCAATTTTTCCTTCAAAAATGTAACCCACTTCATCCTTGAATAAACATAAATGAACAAGATAAAGTATCTACCTCCATAATAAATTCTAGTTCTAGCAGGACCACATAAATCAGTATGCACCAAATCTAACAACCCACTTTAAGAATAGGTCTTACTTTTGAAAGTATATTTAGTTAGCTTACCCAACTGACATTCCTTAAACATTGCATTACCGGGCTTTAACAATTTAGGTAAACCTCTCACTGCATTTGTAGTGCTTATCTTTGCAATGTTATCAAAGTTCACATGACAAAATCTCTCGTGCCACAATCAATTGTCATCAATCTTAGAAATCAGACATCTATTCTTTGAATTTTTTAAGTGAAATACATTACCTCTAGTCTTTGTACCTAATGCAATCTCAATTCCAGTGATTCAAATGATTCTACACATTCAATTCTTGAATTCCAAGTGATGCCCCTTATCAAATAACTATCCAACACTCAAAAGATTATGCCTTAAACTTTCAACATATAAAACATCATCAGTATTTCTCTTACCATCAAGTGTAATTGAACCTCTTCCTTTGATCAAACAGGGAACGTTGTTACCAAATCTAACAACTCCACCTTCATAATCTTCAAGCTTAACAAATTTTCTTTTGTCTCTGGTCATGTGATGTGAGTATCCACTGTCAATAACCCAGTCATCTCTCTTATTCACATGCAAAACCAAGGATTTTCTCTTCATTAGGATTCTCATCTTTGATAGCAATGAACACAATCTCATCTTCGCTCTTCTCAAATTCATCATCTGTTGTTCCTTCATTAGCAACATAGTAACACTTCTTTTGATATTTAGGCCCGAAATTATTATGATTATAGTTAGGATCTTTTTTAGGACATCTTTAAGAAATGTGACCAATTTTATTACATGCAAAATATTTTGAAGGCAACTTTCTTTCATACTTACTACATCCCTTAGGTAGTCTCTTTGAAAATAGGGCTTCAAGCTCTCTTCCTTCTTTCTCAATTTGTTCCCATTTATTAACATATATACCAAGCTTAGATGAACTTTCTCTAGGGTCATACCTTTGCTTATCCTTATAAATAGTATCTTTAAATGCATATTCAACTTTAGGTAATCTATCTCCAAATTCACTAATTTCAAAAGCAGATAACTTACCAATCAATCTATCTCTTATCATAGTAGACACAGTTCTGATTTCTTCAATAGAAACAACTTTATGATTGTAAGCAAGAGGCAAGAATCTTAATATTCTATAAACAATCTCATTTTCATCCAATGTTCCACCAGATCATGTGATTCCACAAAGAAGTTCAATGGTCTTATTGACATAGGAATTACTATTCTCATCTTCACCCATCCTCAATGATTCATATTTCCCTTTCAAGCTATGTAGTTTGGATTGTTTCACAAATGCATCTCCTTCATATAATGTCTCCAATTTTATCGTTACTTCATGTGCAATCTCTAATACCAAAATGTTTGTATACTCAACATCTGATAAGACACTCTTCAAAGCTTCCTTTTCTCTCATTTTAATCTCAAATTCTTTCTTTTCATCAGCAGCTACAGTAGCAAGATCAGTAGAGGTTTGTAATCCTTCTTTATAACATCCCAATGTTCTTCACTAAGACATCTCAATTGTTTGATCATTTGGTCCTTCCATATAGTATATTTTTTTCCTTCAAATCTCATACTCTCCTTCTTAAAGGTCGACATCCCAGATCTACTCAACCGGTCAATCTTCTCAAATAGGACATTAGCTTTGATACAAATTGTTAGACCTTAAGGAGCACACATAGCTAAGAGGGGGGGGGGGGTGAATCAGTTGTGCCACAATATTCTCAACTTTAAACCAACTTATAAGCTTTAATATTAGATTTGAAAGATGAACATGAAAACAAGATCATAACACAATAACCAACACATAACATCAAGTTTTTTGACATGGAAACACTGTTAGGGGAAAAGCCATGGTGGGGATGGAACCCACAAGATGAATGCACTATGTTATTTAAGCACTATACCCTTTTAGGAGTATTACAAATGGGAATACACATGTATTCAGGCACACTTTCTAGAGCTCACTACTCAAATACAACAGGATCTCAATCCCAATTAAGGCTCATTGCCTTACATCAATCTCTGATTATAAATCATAGATGACATACTGTCCAAACTTATGAACTGACAAAAAACATCTCTGATATACCAAAATAGTTCCAATGAAGTGCAACAATCTCTTCCTCAATTGCATATTCCACTCATACCTCTTCTCTTCAACTTCTCATACAATCTCGCTCATCCTCTCATATATTCATATTTACAAATGATTACATATTTATATGCATTACATCAATTTATCTCAACTAGGTCGACCATGGACCTAATTATAAAACAATAATTCATTACATCTCAATACTTAATGCGATCCATTGAATGTTGGCTAAGACATAACAATGATCCATAAAACATCTTCAAAAATTCTCCAGATCAGTAGATCACGCCACAAACCTTCACAACACACTACATCACCAAGTCAACCAAGAACATATAAGAACATTAACATGCCACATGAAATTCACCAATCCAATAACATAATCCAATGTGATCCAGCAACACGAATAGGACATGATCAAGAAACACCGGCAAGCAATGTGAAATACAAAGACATCAACATGAATAACTCTATCATAGAATCCATTCACTTCTCTACTTTGTTCACCAGGAACACTAATCATCAACCATTGTCATAAAATAAAATTATCTTCCCAACATCCAAATCATGAACCACTTGAGCTGAGGACACATCTATGTCTCGAACTCACCACCAGGTTAGCAACCAAGAATTTTTCATAACCGATCCACACCACTCCAAATACCAAAGTATTGTCATAGTCTGAACAACCAAAATATCTGTCTATAATAAATCTATTATATCTCTATCAAATTATCATCCAAACCTCTTCCACTTGAACAATATCAAGTATGAATATGCCTGACCACAACTATATGATCACAACATCTAATATTCAACATAGTAGTCGTACCACAAAAATCATCTCACCAAACAAACTGGGAACACTATCTCCAATAGTAGGAACATGTTTGTTGGAAATAATGGGAAGTGTGTATTGAGAGGGGAGGGGTGAATCAACACCTCTAAAAAATTTATCTCTTTTGACCTTTATCCATTTTGTAATCAATTGTATAACCAACCATATGTTCTATACTATCTTTGTGTAAGATATATCAATTCATAAACTTTAACAAACATGTGAACATTCATAGAAACATTCATGAAAGTAATTGACACATAATACAATATATGGTAACGCAGAAAACCCCTATTAGAAGGTAAAAACTACGGTGGGGATGGCACCCACAAAATCTTCACTATCTGCAGATTGGAAGGGGCCAGTTAAGGCTTACAATTTTGATCACTTCTGATGATCTACCCTGTTAGGATTATTTGTGGAGACTGGTTAAGGTCTACTATGTTAATATATTTAGCAACATTGTTTAGTGTGCACTCGGTTAAGAGATTTACAATAGGATTGTTAAATCCACCTTTCTTGAACGGATTTCTTCTATTTGCTACACTTGTTAGAATGCAGACAAAAATACTCATTGACCTGAGTGTGTGAAATCTACAATTGTTGATTACAAATCTATTCAAGATTACATGTATAAATATATCACCTAATTTTATTGATTAATAACTCTGTTGCTCGGTAGCCTATGTTCTTGGTTCTTGATAACCAAATTCATCTTTTGTTGTTCTTCTTCTTGAAACTCTCAATCTGATCCATAGATGTGCTCATTGGCTACATTCATCCTCTCATCCATCATCAATGAATGATTACAACATCTATGTATAACATAGATTGACCTAATTTTGTTTCACGTATTACAAAACTAACTCTATGATGAAAGGTTTACAAATTGACCTTGATCTCCTAGTTTGCATGTTTTTAATCAGTTAGACTGATTAAAACAATTACAATTATGTTTCTTGTTCCTCAATAAAATGGATTTAAAAAATCAAAACTCTATAAATAGAATATAGCTATTTTATCTGACGTGGAAGTCAGATCCACTTTTCTCAAGATATAACTGACTTTCAGTGTCTGATGCTCGGTTTTCTCTGAAATTAGTTTGACTATCTTTTGGTGTTCCTTTGTTGAACTATCTATTCCTCTATTTTCTATTCTCACAGTTTGCACTGTATTCTGCTCATCGGGTTCCACTATCGGTTTACTCCTGTCGGGTTCCACTTTATCATCTTCGGGTTGCACTTTCAGCTTACACTGCAAAACTTGTGTTGTTGGGTTTCCCTTTACTTAGCAATTTTGGTCTGAACTGAAAACCTAAATTTTAGTGTAGTGTAACCGATGGTTTATAACAATTGTTTTCTCTTTGCATACTAATGGAAAAACTTTATGTCATCAATCTCCCCCTTTGACATTAGTATCAAAAACTGATATGTGCAAAATACTAACAAATGTTATAGTATGTGCACCATGTATATTACTTATTCATTTCATGACTACCCCTATGCATATGCTGGTATAGTATAGTATATGTGTATGTACACTTTGTCTTTATACTATCTCTTCCTTTTCTCCTTATCTTTTCCCTTTGTGCTATATTTTTCTTTTCCCCTTTTGTACATATCATTTTCCTTTTCCCCCTTTCTTGATAGTAAGGGAAAAGGTGTATACCTATAGCTTATAAAAAATATGAGAGTGAGAGTTCTTCATTTCCTCCATCATCTTCTCCCATTTCTCCTTTAAATTATCAAGATCCACATGCTCTAATGTGATTCTGGCATGCATGTTGTAGATGTTGTCTGCTACAGACATCTCAGGGGTGGCAATAAGTTGCCTTACCGAATGTACATGTTGTTGCAGAAGTGTGAGGTTCGGTAAAAGTAGAAACCTCCTCTCTAAATTGTGACTCTGCTTCCCAAAGTTCTTGTCTTAACCTTTTGATTTCAATGATCTTCTCATAATGAAATTTGATTGCATTTCCATCTATGGTTAAACTTTGTGCACTTGCATTCAGATCAGAATCGATCTTTGCAATCTTGTCATTATTATCCTTTGTGAATTTCTCTAAAGTGCATAGCTTTTGGATTAAGGAAACAACTTCAGAAATTATTGGATCTAATTCATTAGATAATTCTGAAATCTTTACCTTATTTTCTGCCACTTCTTGGCTAATCTTTTTTGTCAATTTGTATTGAAACTTCTATTCAGCTCGTTCCTCAATCGCCTTTTTTGCATCTACATTTTGTATTGTGATGGAATTGGTGAGAACAAAAATTTGATCCTGAATGGGGGCATTGTGATCAACATCAATATCAGGAACTATCTGGCTTAAGATATCCCTTGTGTTCTCCAATACTAAGGAGTCTTGGTGCTACTTCTTAAGGTTTTATTGCAACGCTTTCCTTTGACATATTTCTCCATATTCTTGGAGTGATTCAAAATATAATGTAGTTGGGTCACACTTAGGTATTTCAATGATCTCATCAAGTGTGACTTCCAACTTTTTCTTCTTCTTCTTCTTTTATGCTTGGTTTGATGTGCTACTAGATGGCTTTTGTGGTGTTGTACCTTTTTCTTGTTGCTCGATGTTTGCCTATCGGTTATCTAAGGATGTGTCCTTATCAACCTTTGGTGTATCTATAGCTTTTCCTTTGGTGTCCTTCAGCGTGGTATCAACTATCTTATTCTTCTCATATTTCTCTTTTTGCACTTCATTTGTATCTTTTATTTGTGCATCTTTTTCTGTTTGATCTCCATCTATTTGTTGTGTGTGATCTATATTTGTAACATTTTGATCACCATATTTTTGTTCTTCACCGATGAATACTTGTTCATCGGTTATATCCTTCTTTTCATTAGATGCATCTTTTTGTTCATCATTACCCTTGTCCTCAGGTATGCTTGCATCGGGCTCGGGGGTCTTCTCCTTCTGTTAGATTATATTGATTTCTTGAATCAACAATGGCAGAATCTGTTGTAGTGTCCTATTCTTCGGTTTGATCCTTAACAAGAGTGACATCTTTATCTTTCTGAATTTCATTTGAAGGATTATCAGTGATGTTAATAACAATATTATGGCCATGTTTCATCAACAACATCCATATCCTTGTTGTCTGTTGTATTCAATTCTTCTTTGTCCAATTCTACTGTTGTGACATCTTCATCATTGATAGTGATATGTTCGGTGCTCTATGTAGCTTTATCATCCTTGGTCTTTTGATTTTTGGTAAGATCTATTTGTGGCTTGGGAATTGTATCCCTTTTTGGAATATCAAGTATCTTTCTCCATTCCGCCTCACTCTTCCTGTCTAGTTCCAATAGATGTCCTTGAAGCACTTGGTAAGCTCTCAACTTCGGCAAGAACCTTTTGGAGTGATTCTTCATGATTTCTTTAATCTCCTCCATTTTTTATTCAGGAGGAATGAAAGATACTAGGGATCTTTCCCTGATCTCTTTCTCAGAGTGTAAGGCAAATGTCCATCTTGCCGATAATCTATCTTGAAGTTCTTTTGGCATTTTATCTACCAATTGTATGGGAGATATTTGAATATGCACATCATTTTGATAATTGCCTCTTAAATTTTATTTTGATCCACTGGATCCAATGTCAGCCATTTCTTAATATTTCTATCATTGACTGGTCCTGGTTTGATAATTGAAGCACATACTTCATCAATTGTTTCAAGAATTTTATCCTTTTCCTTTTGAAAAAAATCATCCTATTCGGTGTCCTCTATGGCTTCTTTAGTTCTGATGAAATTTCTTCTTTTTGTAGGACCCTTTTTCTGTGTTTGAGGTTTCCTCTTATAGGTCCTTAATTGAGCTTTCTTTACTGGTGAAGGACTTGCATCCTTTACTGTCTGAATCCTTGTCTTGGATGCAATAGTGGTCCTCAGTTTCTTTGCTGGTGGAGGTAGTGGTGTATCTGACTCTGTAGACTCTGAGTCACTCTCCTTCTTAGCTTCACCGATGGGTGAGTGACCCTTAGTTTCTTCTTCTATTACCAACAACCTTTTCTTCAAGTTCTTGATCATTTTGTCTTTCTTTCTATCAAATTTATTTACAACCAAGCCTATTTTAATTCTTTCTTTGGCTTCTTCATAAGTTCCAAACTTAGGTTGTGTTTTATCTAATGGCTCATTTATCAATGCCTCAATTGCATTTGATGCTTGATCTATGTTCACCTCATAGTCAAGTGGAGATAGCCATGTTGTCCTTGGTACAACTGACTTGATGTATGTATAGTCACTGTCTACCATAAAACATATGTTAGTCTTGAACTTTTCAATTAACTATTCTGGAATCCTTACTCTCTTCTACATTCTATCATTGAATCCAACAAAGTATTCATCCATGACTGACTCAAAGTTATCTCCTAGTGATTTTATGAACTCACTAATCTATATGGTCATTGGTTTTGTTGTATCCCATTGCACATTTCCTATAGATAGGAAAGATTCTTAGAAATAGAAAAATATGCGCAATATCAGAGAACCAAACTTACATGAATTTGACTTTGCATTCCTTATTGTCTTCATGTTCTCTTCTAATTGTCTGAGTAGCAGTTCTGACAGATCCAACTACGATCCCTTCTTGACAATCTTGTAAGTTGTATCCACTGCTTCGAATGTAATTTTGTTCATCCTGCTAGCCTAAAAGAACTTGTATCCTAGGACACATGCTCCAAATTTCAATTCATCATGTTGATGGTGGATACTCTTATTCCTCTTCCATCCCATGTAGCTCCTGTATTTTTCTCAATTTCAAGTTTAGGCGTGTGGTTTAGTGCCTTTACCTTATCAGTTATTGGCTATCTGGTAACAACGTTTATGACATCCCTGTAATTGGTTTTGGCTCATCTAGCCATAACTTTCGGTCATGTATCCTTCTTAGTACTAACTGAATCCATTCAGTCTTGAACTCCTTTAGGAACCATAGGGAATTTGTGAGCCCTTTCACCTCAATGTGCTTGTGCTCATCCTTCATAGTGCCATCACTGTTACATGGCTTCTTGAAACCTTGTTCAACTTCTAGGTCTCCAATCTCTACTATCTTGTAGTGTATATATGCTCTCACGTCTTTGATGAGAAAAACCCTAGCTGGTATTCTTGAGAATGCACTAGCATTGTCAAGTTGTGAAGCAACCCCAGGGCATATTTTATAGTGAGGTTCCTCACAGGTTGAATTCTTGATAAGATTGATCTTGTTCTTCTTATCATTCTTGAGCTTAGAGGTTCTTGATGTATTCATCATTGATTCCAGAATTTAGGGCTTTCCCATAAATAATAAACAAAGTTCTCAGTTTATGATGGTACTTAATTTTCACCTCTGTAGTTGTAAGTGATCTGTTTGGAGTGCTATGAATCGAGTTGGAGTCGCTCTACAATGTTGTCACTTTGTGCTCTGATTTTGTTCTGTCTCTTCGCTCTGGTCGCTTGGTGATAAATGAAACCCTTCCATCATATATTTATAGACTTTTCCCAAAGTTATTAATTATCAACCACTCCTTAGTGTGTGAAGATGGATTTGTCGGGTGATAAACTAACTTCTCTTTCAGTGAAAACATGATGCTTCGGGACAGTCGTTTAACTTTTTACGTTCACCGACGGATTTTGGTGTATTGCGAAGACAAATTTTTCAACTCACGTGATTACCAAAGGATCTTGGTTTACACTATCAAATTTAGCTTTATATGTTAATCGATGATTCTCAGTAAGCGTTGGAAACTTAGATTTGTAAGTACACTGATGCATTTTGATATGTATTGACCAATGAAATTGAATTCATAGAATTATAATGAGTAATACCATAGTGCATCTTTAATCATGTTGATTTAGTATTTTGAATATGCATAATGGAACTGATGCAAAATATAACTTGGTATAATGCAGTTCCATACTTACTTGTTCTGCTTAGGTGGGGGTGGTGATGTCACCAGATCCATTGGATAAGGTGTCACCATTTGCATTGCTCGGTCCAGCTTCATCAGTGTTTGTAGCTTTCCTCCACATTTTGTTTCTCATCTTCCTGATGTCTTCAATGGTGTTTCCATTAGGAAAGGTGGTGGTCTCTATCATTTGGTCTCTACAGTCTTTCTTGAGATGACCAACTTTATGACAGTGTAGACATGCCATTTTGGGGTTAGTCGAGCCTCTAGACTTTCTTGTCCACTGTCTCATACAGTTTGCAACTATGTGACCAAATCTTCCACATGTTGTACAATTTTCCCAAGTGTTGTAATCCCAAACATACTGGTTACCGACTCTTTTTGGTTGATAGGCAGTTTCTTGACCTTTTGTCTTCCATGCTTTCTTTTTCTTTTTCTAGCATTCAAGAGATGTGTGCCCATGCATTTTGCAAGTATGACAATATTTTCCCAGGTAGGTTTCCTTCTTTGGTTGTTTCACCTCAGATTTACATTCATATGCTTTATGTCCTTTCTTGTTACATTTATAACAAATTCCTATGAATGAAGATGTGGATTTAGGAATACCTTTCATTTTTCTCCTACAAATATTTGATGTGTGGCCTTGCCTTCCATAGTGATTTCATGTTAGCTTTCTTGGTCTTGGATTTACATAGACATTCTTTGGATCAACTTGATTGGGTGATTCTCCATTCTCGGTATAGCCTAGTCCAGTGTTGTTGTTGGCTCTCCTTTGTCCATCAAGAAAATCATCCATCCTTTTGTTGCTTTCTTCAGCTCTCTTGATTATTTCATTATGTTGTTTCTGAATTCTTACTTCTTTTTTCGGCTTTTCATTTTCTTCTCTTATCTCACCGATATCTTCTATTCCTTCAATGAGTTTTGTATTCATTCTATTTCCTCTTGACTCATAAGAATAATCTGATTTGTAATCTCATGATGATGTTCAGTAAGTCTTTGTATTTCTGACTCTTTCTCTTGTAACTTTTTAGTAATCTTCCTCCTATCATCAATAGCTAGTGTTCTCTCTTGCTCAACTTGTCTAGCATTGTTCATGACATAAATCATTCTTACCATCTATGTCTCTTGACCGATTTGCATAGATTTCAC
The DNA here is from genome assembly GCA_018584345.1 of Thuja plicata. NCBI lineage: Eukaryota > Viridiplantae > Streptophyta > Pinopsida > Cupressales > Cupressaceae > Thuja > Thuja plicata. The sequence goes on from MU215112.1 coordinate 99,102, forward strand.
TTGTCCAGCCAGATGTTGATTGATTTCATTTAAGCTTGTGATACTTTCTTCTGATTTTTTTGATGCTTTGCTAGTTGTGGATCCTGAAGATTCAAATAGATTTGGTATCTCTTCTTCATGGTAATCTGTTTCATTACAGCGAGATGCCATAATCTTTCTTTCATCTAGCAACTGTCTCATCTTGATTCTAGCTTCTTTATACTGCTCATAGATGATCTGAATTTCTAGCTTTTGATTCTCAATACTCTTGTCAAGTCTGTACTTCTCCATTGTATGATCTTTTCTCTTAAGTCTTTAAACTTTCCAAATAATAGATCTAGCTCTGATATCAATTGTTGGAAATAATTGGAAGTGTGTACTGAGAGGGGAGGGGTGAATAAGTACCTCTAAAACTTTTATCTCTTTTAACCTTTATCCATTGTGTAATTAATTGTATAGCCAACCATCTATTCTATACTATCTTTTTGTAAGATATATCAATTCATAAACTTTAACAAACATGTGAACATTCATAGAAACATTCATGAAAGTAATTGACACATAACACAAGATATGTTAACGCAAAAAACCCCTGTTAGAAGGTAAAAACTGCGGTCGGCATGGAACCCACAAAATCTTCACTATCTATGGATTGGAAGGGGCTGGTTAAGGCTTAAAATTTTTATCACTTATGATGATCTACCCTATTAGGAGTATCTGTGGAGACTAGTTAAGGTCTACTCTATTAAGAGCTTTAGAAAAACTATTTAGTGTGCACTTGGTTAAGAGATTTACAATAGGGTTGTTAAATCCACCTTTCTTGAAAGGATTACTTCTATTTGCTACACTTGTTAGAATGCAGACAAAAATACTCATTGACCTGAGTGTGTGCAATCTAAAAATGATGATTATAGATCCATTCAATATTACATGTATAAATGTATCACCTAATGTAATTTATTAATACCTTTGTTGCTCGGTAGCCTGTGTTCTTGATTCTTGATAACCAAATTCATCTTTTGTTGTTCTGCTTCTCGAAAATCTCAGTCTGATCCATAGATGTGCTCGTTGGATACATTCATCTTCTCATCCATCATCAATGAATGATTACAACATCTATTTATAACATAGATTGACCTAATTTAGTTTCACGTATTACAAAACTAGCTTTATGATCAAAGGTTTATAACTTGACCTTGATCTCCTAGTTTGCATATTTTTAATCAGTTAGACTGATTAAAACAATTACAATTATCTTTCTTTTTTCTCAAGAAAATGGATTTAAAACAAATCAAAACTCTATAAATAGAATATAGTTGTTTTATCTGACGTGGAAGTTAGATCCACTTTTCTTGGGATATAACTGAATTTCGATGTCTGATGCTCGGTTTGCTCTGAAATCAATTTGACTGTCTTTCGGTGTTCCTTTGTTGAACTGTCTGTCGGGTTCCTCTATTGTCTATTCTCTTGGTTTTCACTATATTTTGCTCGTCGGGTTCCACAGTCAGTTTACTCTTGTCGGGTTCCACTTTATTATCTTCGGTTTGCACTTTTGGTTTACACTGCAAAACTTGTGTTTTTGGGTTTCCCTTTAATTAACAATTTTGGTCTGAACTGAAAACCTGACTTTTGGTGTAGTGTAACCGATGGTTTGTAACAACTATTTTATCTTTGCATACTAATGGAAAAACTTTATGTCATCAATGTTGACATCAATGAGAAAACATTAATGCCAACACATATATGCACAATCTGAACAACATCTCAACAATCTCCAATAGGGAAATCCTATAAATAGGGTGCACAAATAAAGTAATTCATATCCATCTTCATTATAGTAAGTGCATAATGCTAGTTTGTAGACCCACCATCATTGAGAGCATCATCATCATACTCATTTTAGAGCATCATCATCATATTCATTTTAGAGCATCATAACAATTGAGTTCATTTAGCTTAGAATTTTCATCTAGTGACATGATAATGGAGGCATTGCATCAAGCTTTGAAGGATTTTGATTATTTAGTATAGAAATATGCATCAATCTTGCATCATAGATCATAACTTCATCCATCTTTGCATACTCTCGGTTTATAGGTTGTCATTTGAGGATCGTAATGCATTTGAGAGCATACCTCAAATCCTTGTAATTAGATAACCATAGAACATTCTTGAATTCTTTCATTTTGAATTGCTTAACTATTTAGATCTAACGATTTGATTTGAAAGTATGTCAAATTAAGGTTTTATGAAGGTTTGTATTCAAAATACACACACACAAATGATGCCCATCGTGGGGCCCATGTCTCACTAACTCTAATCAGTTCTTAATCTTTTTTGTTTTTGTAGATTGGACACTTGCAGGTTTGGAGAAAATACAGAATGACGCCTTTGCAGTAAATTTTGTCTCCTATGTTGTAATTGACAATGCCTTTGCAGTAAATGACAACATCTTTGCAGTAAATTTCATCGCTTGTGAAGCAAATTGTAGTGCCTATGCTCAAAATTTGGGCACCTATACAATAGGGGGTCTCCTATTCAGTGCATTTTGTTGCCTTCTCTTTGTCTTCTATTGCTTTCTAACTGAATTTTTTCACTATGCTAGTAACATTTTGTCGCCTATGCTTTTGTCACCTCTAGATGAATTTTTAGCGCCTATAAACAGAGTTTCATCACTTGTAAGCTAAAGTTTGTTGCCTACGCGTTAAAGTTTGTTGCATGTGAGAAAAATAATGTCGCCTATAGATCTAAGGAGAAGAATTTAAAATTTAATGCTGATTTGTGTTAAATATGTCTTGCAAATGGCTAGATTAAAGAAAGTCAGGAAGCTTGTATTCAGATTGCCTGATCATTTGGAAGAAAAAGAGGCAACAAGATTGAATGAACATGCAAAGTAGATGTATTGGGAGAATAAGGATGAAAATATTGGCAAGGAAGGTAAAGCATATAATAGATATTTGATCATTGTTAATCTCTATCAAGCTAAATATCAAATACCTATGCTTAACTTAGACGTTTCTCCTTTCTAAATTTCACTCAATTTGTCATTATTTTGGATTTATTCAATTTGTATTACTTGTGTTGAATTTATGTGTGTGAAAGGGGATGCTAAGGAGCTAGAACGATTACCGAGGTAATGTATCTAAAAATAAAAATCTCTCAAAAATGTGCATAAACATCATGAAAGGTACATAATCCAAACTCTAAATATTTGCATGCACTTTTATTTTACTTTTGGAAAATTCATTTTCAAACACATAGCCTAAATAAGAGACCTCATTATTTTTGAACAAAGATAGTAGGTCCATGCTCCCACCTTCCTTGAGGTGATTAGAATGCCAAACCTATTGGATTTTCTTTAGTTAGAAAAGGTTTAAGAATGAACCACATGTTCTTTGTGTTTGGATAATAAAGGTACTAGGGATATGCTCTCACCTTTCTTAAGGCGATCAAAATACCAAACCTATCTTTATCTCATTTTCTTTGAAAATAGTGCATTTCTTTAAGTCGCAGTGGGCCTGCCTCCCGAGATTTGCCTTAACAAGGCTGGTGAGATGGAAGAACCAAGTGGGATACAACCATTGAATACATGGTGATCCAACCCACTCAAAAAAAATGCATTCATCCTTAATGGGGTGAGTGACGAAAATCTTTGAACAATATCCCTTCTCTAGAAATCCTTCAGGATTGCATAAAACCTTATTTTCACAATGGTGGGAGGCTCTTGTAAAGCGACGTAAAATGCAAATCTCTTTCAAATGGAATCCTTATTACAACCTGGTTAAATAGTAAGCCTACCTTTTATCCATGTTAAGTAAAAAATGACCTTAGGTAGCTTATTTGTATTGTCTTCTATGTGAATGACCCATGCAAACAACCGAAGAACATTCACTTTTTGTGTAGATTTAGGGTTGAAAATAATTTTTTGTGTGTTAGAGTGTTTGATGATTCAAAAAATTAGAATAAATAATCCATTTGGAACCAAAAATTCAAGCACAAACTTAAAAAATTCACGGATTGAGAAAAGATTATGCAGTAAAGCGCCTGTAAACAATATTTTGTCACCTTTAAACAATATTTTGTTCCCTTTGAACTATAAAAGATCACCTACAAATGAAATAATAATGCATTTAAAATATCACACAATGCTCTATGTCAGCAAAAATCACCTATGAGCAATAAATCATCACCTACACACATTAAATTATCGCCTATAAAACTTGAATTCAAAATAAAGAGTACTTGCAAATATTTTTGGTCAAAACTGAAAGAATTCTTGGATACCCTTTACGGAGTAGATTATATCTAATCAAAAACATATTTGAAATTCACTATAATTTGGACTATCAAACAAATTGATTCATTTACATTAAGTTTCATTCATCACCAAATCATTGTGGAGTGTTGTCAAAATATCATTGATTTTAGATTTCTAGACATTTTACATCAAAGGATTGTCGGTCCTTTTCCTAGAACCAAGAAAATTGAGGTCATCATCATAAGTATTCATCATAGAGATATATATTTCTCTACTAGACTTCAATCCAAGATGCACTTTACCCTGGTTAAATTAATTTTGAAACTCCAATCCGTCAATTGTTCAGACAACTTAACCTAGATCTTAAATCAAATCCTCCTAAATGGTTAGAAATCAAAATCAAAATCTTGAATCCAACATTTCTTCTATGAACACAAGTGAACCAAAATATCCCTTGGATAATAAGGTTTACCCCTTGGAACAATCTCTTGAGTTAGCATTGAAAGAACTTCTTGAACACAATCTCATAACATTGCCTCAATTGACCCCATCTGGATTTACCTTTTTTAGTACATATTGTGCATACCATAGACATAATAGACATAAAATTTTGAATTAAATGGATTTGAAACATAAATTCCAAGATCTTATTGATGATGGCATAATCAAAGTAGAAAATCCTAATGATTCATCTAATGAAGAACAAGACGATAATCCCAAGCATGATCAAAATCGTGAACTTATATCTAAAAATGGCCCACCTATAGCCTTTAATTATTCCACCACTCCTTCATCTCTTACAAACCTTACAAAAACCTTGGTTGCAGGAGCATCTTGAGGTCTTGGCAATCTTGCATCAACCAAAAATAGGTTGTTTCTAGTTTTTCTTTTATTGAGTTTCTTTCAACATTCCTTAAGTTTGGATCTTTTGCAGTTGCACACCTTACAGTGTGTTCATGGAATCGTGTTGAACCTTATTCTATTTTTGCATCTCTTTTGGTTACTTCGTGTATGAGATCTTACAAATTCTTGACAGGACTTAACTATTCTTCACATTTTACGGCCAGTCTGTGTTTTTCGATCTCATGAAGGATTTTTTGATCGACGAAGCTTCACAACACATTTATCGATGTTGTTATATTTGTGGAAAACCTACTAGAGGGATCGTGATTCATTTTTATTTCATTGGATAGAGATCCTTATGATTTGGGTCCTAATCTATATTTTGTAATACATTTTCTTCTTATTGGAAAATGCAATCTCTCTAGGTTGACTTGTTGTTTGCGAAGGATTTATAAGCTTATGAATTTGTTCCTAATGAGGAAGCTCTCATAATATTATATTTCTATAGTTTGAAGATAGGATATTGATACGAATTTCTATCTGTAATCAGGATTGTATGTCTGTAATGTAAGACTGCATGTTGAAAATCCATTATATTTGATTTCTTGATGATAATAAAGAAGTTGATCTTGCATATCTCTCTATAATTTGTGTTGTTTCCATTCTGTGACTCTTGTTGCAAGGATTGGACTAACTTATTTGAGGTTCCTCCTATCCTTGATTGCACCAAGTAGTATCAGAGTTGGTTTTCAATTGTGTTACTACAAATCATGGTTACTGAGCTTGCAAAGTCTTAAGATCATTTGTTGTAGGGTATAAGAGTGAGGATATGACCCTCAATTGTAGAAAACTTGTGTTAGGATGCCTCAAAGAGGAAATTATAGAGGTGGAAGGAGAGATGTAGATCCAGTTCTATTGGATATGTTGAGACAGATTGCAGCTAGATTAGATGTTGTTGAAATGACCCAGAAAAGAGGTCAACATGTTGAAGATATAAGAGATGAAGATGAAGAAAAAAATGAAGAGATAGATGAAGGAGGTGAAGAGCACTATAAACCTGAACTTGAACAAGAAGATGATAGGTTTACAAAATCTCTAACCAAAGTAAATAAGAGACCACATTTCAATCCATGTGATTATCATGGTAACTTGGATTTATATGGATTACTTGATTGGATCACAAAGATGAAGTACTTTGATTATTAAGGTATTGATGAAGATAAGAAGGTGAAATATGATTGCACACAGTTGAGAGGACATTCATCTTTATGGTTGAAACATTTGCAAACCAATAGAAAAAGAAGGGGAAAAGACAAAATTAGATCATGGGATCAGATGGTGAAGAAATTGAAGGAAAATTTCTTACTTGTTGATTACCAAGTAAGTTTGTTTAGGAATTTGCAAAATTTGAAACAAAAATATCTTTGTGTGAAATTTTATACCGAAGAATTTTATAGATTGGATATCATATCTGGACATACAGATGATGATGTTGCGAGGGTTGCAAGATACGTGAAAGGTTAGAGGACATCTATTCAAGATGAGATTAGTTTGGTTAAGTTGTAAAGTGTAGAAGAAGCTTATCAATATGCCCTAAAGCTGAGGAGAAATTAAACAAAATACATGAACAAAGACAAAGAGGAAGCGATGGAAGATCCCAGAGAGGTAGATATTTTGGAGGAGGTAGATCTTATTCAGATCATAAAAACAACAAGACAAAATTCAAAGAAGAGAACTCATACCGAAAGGATGATAACAAATTTCAGAGAGGAGGTGGCTCAAGTAGCTACAAGAGAGATGATTAAAGAATGTTTAGAGGAACTCTTTTTATGTGTGGTGGTTAAAGACACTGAGATTTTGAATGCACTCAAGGAATTTCAAGCAACTAGATATAGAATAGTGGTGTAAATGATTTTGTGGAAGAAGAGTCTAGGGAACCTTTGAACTGACCTAAGGATGGAGAAACCCTATTGATAAGGAGAGCCCTATGTCATGAAGAGGTAGATCAAGATGCAAAGTTGAAGGAAAGTGTTGAAAATTCATATTAACAATGGTAGTTCAGATAATCTAGCCTCCAAGGAGTTGGTGAATAAGTCGAAGTTACAGAGATTGAAACATCCAAAGTCTTATCAAATTTCATGTATCAAGGATGATCATAAGGTACTGGTAAGTGAACAATGCTTGGTGAAATTGAATATAAGATCTTATCATGATGAATTTATTTGTGACATTATGCATATGGATGTTTGTCATGTTTTTTTGGGTAGACTATGGAAGTATGATAGACAAGATTTTCATGATGGTAGGGAGAATATGTTAGGGTTTGACAGATCCGAAATAATATAAGAATAAACAGTTATATGCAAAAAACAAAAGAAGAATAAAACTTAACACAGATAACACACAGATTTAGCATGGTTCACCCAAAACCTGGGCTATGTCCACCTACATAGTCGTCCAACCTTTCTTATTATCCATCAAAATAGTACACCAACATTACAATGCATTATGCATCTCAACTGCTTATAACATGCATTTTAGGGAAACCTCTAAAATCAACCATTTTAGGGTTTTACAATGTCGGTCTTATTTTTCCCAAAAAAGAAAATATTTTTCCACAGTATCAACACCCACTACATGATCAGTCACCACAATATCAACAATCTCCCACTTGGATATTGATCAGGCTCCACACCAAACAATCTCTCATTTGGAGACCGAAACCAGATGATAATGTAGTACGTGCAACTCCCACTAGATAAAAGACCTTGTTGTGTATTAACTCCATAATCATCAGTCAAGAAGCCCAATAGAAGTTGAGAAAGAAACCAACTTCTCCTTGGGGACTACATTCGTGAACATGTCTGTAGGATTGTCACTTGTGTGAATATTTTCAAGCCGTAATTGGCCAACCTCCAAAATAGACCTTATAAAATGGTACCCGAGTTGTATGTGTTTTGTCCTTGAATGAAAAGCATAATTCTTTGCAAGATGAATAACACTTTGGCTATCACTGTATAATGGGAAATCTTCCTACTTCTGACCCAATTCCTCCAGAAAACATTATAGCCAAATAATCTCCTTGCTAGCTTCCGTAGCAACTACATACTCAGCTTCAATGGTTGAAAGTGCATTAACCTTCTGCAATCTAGAAATCCAACCAACTGTAGTACCCCCTATAGTGAAAACATACCTGTAGTACTCCTCCTTGTATCAATATCTCCTGCCAGATCAGAGTCAACAAACCCACTTAGAGCAGAACTGGATCTTGTGAAACATAATGTCTTTGTAATAGTACCTCTCAAATATCAAAGAATCCATTTCACAACATTTCAATGTTCCATACCCAAATTGCTCATATACCTGCTGACAACTCCCACTGCATGAGAAATATATGGCCGTGTGCATACCATTGCATACATCAAACTGCCAACAACTAATGAATACGGGCATTTTTTCTACCTATTCCTGTGCCTTTGGGAACATTTCCTTATTCAATTTGAAATGAATAGCCAAAGGTGTACTAACTACTTTTGCATCCTGCATATTAAATCTTTTCAACACCTTTATATACTCACTTTGGGACAAATTCAAGGTTCTATTTTTCCTATCCCGTGTAATCCTCATACCAAGGATTTGGTTAGCAACACCCAAATCCTTCATAGAAAATGACCTTGCTAATTTCTGTTTAAGGTCATTTAATTGGTGCATGTTGGACCCAGCAACAAGCATGTCATCAACATAGAGTAACAATATAATGTAACTCCCATTATCCAATCTCTTAAAATATACACAATGATCAGAATGACATCTATGGTAACCTTGTTCAGCCATGAAACTATCAAATTTTAAATACCATTGGCAAGGTGTATGCTTTAGGCCATACAGACTCTTCCATAACCTACACACTAAATTCTCCTTACCCTTGACCTCATATCCCTCTGGTTGCTGCATGTAAATTTCCTCCTCCAAATCGCCATAGAGAAAAGTTGTTTTGACATCTAGTTGTTCAAGATGCAAGTCATCTACATCCACAAGACTTAGTACAGTTCTAATTGAAGTCATTTTTACAATAGGGGAGAATATTTCATCAAAATCTATACCCTTTTTCTATGCAAAACCTTTTACCACAAGTCTGGCCTTATACCTTTTCTTTCCTCCATCTTCCTCCTTCAGCCTATTAACCCATTTGTTAGGCAAGGCTATTTTTTATTTAGGTAAAGGGAATAAGTCCCAAGTCTTATTTTTCAACAAGGATTTCATCTCCTCTTTCATTCCCAGCTTCCACTGTTGTTTGGCATCCACCCACATTGCTTCTTCATATTCTTGTGGTTCACCAGAATCAGTCAATAAAATAGAATACAAAGAAGGAGAAAACCTTTCAGGAGGTCTACTTGACCTTGTAGAATGTCTAACACTTGTAGGATTTTTTGGGATAATCTGTTGTTGCCGAGCATCAGGTACCAGTGGCATTTCATTTTCAGGAGTCTCATCCAACACCACATAATCTTGTTTGACATGTTCATGCTTCTTTTCCTGCAACTGTTCTTTATACATGACCTTCTCATTGAATATAACATCTCTACTTCTGATTATTTTAAGATTTTCAAAATCCCATAGCCGATAACCATAGTCATCTACTCCATATCCAATGAAGGTACATTTTTTAGATTTAGCATCAAGCTTGGTTCTATTTTCTTTATCAACATGGACAAAAGATTCACAACCAAAAGTTTTTAGAAATGAATAATTTACCTTTTTACCAGTCCATGCTTCCTCTAGAATACCACCATCCAAAGGGGATGAAGGTCCTTTATTTATCAAATACACTATAGTGTTTACAACATCTGCCCAAAAATGAAGGGGCGGTCCAGCATGCAATCTCATTCTCCTTGCACGTTCCATGATTGTCCTATTCATTCTTTCTGACACACCATTTTCTTGTAGGGTTCCTCGAACTGTCTTCTTCCTTTGAATTCCATTGATAGAAGAATAATCTTCAAAGGCTGTGCTGCAATACTCACCTCCATTATCAGATCTGAGACACTTCAACTTCTTTCCTGTCTCATTCTCAACCAAAGCTTTCCATTTCTTAAATGTTTCAAAAACATCAGATTTTTGTTTTAGGAAATATACCCATGTTTTCCTGGTTGAATCATTTGTAAAAATAACATAATAATGAGAGCCACCAAGAGATGATACCTGAGCCAGTCCCCATATGTCTGAATGTACTAGCTCTAACTTCTCACTCTTCTTTTCTTTCCCAACTTTGAGAAATCTGACTCTTTTCTGTTTACCATGAACACAGTTTTCACAGAACTCTAAATCAATATTTTTCAGTCCTGGCAATAGATTTTTAGAGTGAAGGATTTTCATCCCTTTCTCACTCATGTTCCCAAGCCTATGGTACCACATTTTTGAATATGTTCTTACAACATCTATAGTAGCTTTCCATGCATTAACATTATCAGTAGCAGCTAAGGTAGAATAAGTGTTACCATTACATAAATATAATGTGCCTATCTTTGCACCTTTAGCTACTACTAATGAACCTTTAGTGACCTTCCAAACATTGCCTGTGAACATGACTATGAAACCTTCACTACCTAGTTGTCTTGTAGAAATTAAATTTCTTCTTAAATTAGGGACATGCCTTACCTCCTACAGTATCCAATCATTTCCGTTTGGCAACTTGGTCTTTATTTTCCCTTTCCCAACAATACAACATGGCTCATCATCACCCAAATATACCTGTTCAAAATCACCTTGAACATAATCTTGAAAATATTTTCTATGGGGTGTAGCATGGAATGAATCCCCATAATCAATTACCGAGGAATCATTAACATTATCCAAACATAAGATTAAAGCATCTTCTAAAGTATTACTTGCGACATTAGCTTCCTTATTGTCATCTTCATTTTTGTCTCCTTGTTTGTTTTTTCGAGACCAACAGTATTTCTTCAGGTGACCAGGCTTTCCATAGTACCAACAATATTTCTTTCCTTTAGATTGAGAACATCCTTTCTTTGACTTCCCTCGTGACTTTCAATGTGAAGGGTCTTTTCCTCCTTCACTTGTTCTTCCTTTGTTCTCCACGTTTAAAGTGGAACCTAACGAGGTTGAAGTTTCACTTGTGCTTTTATGTCACATTTCCTCACTTAGGATAACACCAACAACTTCATCAAATTTCAAAGTATTTAAACTAGAGACAGAGTTGCTTACAGTCATAACCAAGCTATTCCAGCTTTCTGGCAAAGAACATAAAATTAAGAGAGCCCTAATCTCTTCATCGAATGAAATTTGTACGGATGACAATTGACTGGTGACTATATTAAATTCATTTAAATGATTCTCTACAGATCCTCCCTCACCCATTTTCATATTAAACAAACACTTCATAAGAAATACCTTATTTGAAGCTTACGGTTTCTCGTATAACTTAGCCAATGTCTCCATCAGCTCTATGGTCATTTTTTCCTTTGATATGTTGAATGTTACATACGGTGCAAGGCACAATCAAATAGATCCCAGTGCCTTCCTAGTCAAGACCTCCTAGTCCTCTGCTGACATAGTTCCCATTTTCTTGGCATTTCCTTCTAATGGCTTCCACAGGTCCTTATGATACAGGTAATCTTCCATTTGCATTTTCCATAACTGAAAATTCTGACCATTGAATTTTTCAATCTTGAATTTGGAATCATCCATTGTTCCCACTCAAATATGAAAGTCATGTCAATATTCAACAAAAAACCTTTCTCTGATACCAACTGTTAGGGTTTGACAGATTCGGAACAATATAAGAATAAACAGTTATATGTAGAAAACAAAAGAAGAATAAAACTTAACATAGATAACACACAAATTTAACGCGGTTCAGCTAAAACCTGGGCTACGTCCACCTACATAGTTGTCCAACCTTTCTTATTATCCAGAAAAATAGTACACTAACATTACAATGCATTATGCATCTCAGCTGCTTATAACATGCATTTTAGGGCAACCCATAAAATTGACCATTTTAGGGTTTTACAATGTCGATCTTATTTTTCCCGAAAAAGCAAATCTTTTTCTATAGTATCAACACCCACTACATGATCAATCGCCACAATATCAACAAAATATGTATACTATTGTGGCTAATGGGATGAAACAAGTATTTTTATCCTTAGTTGAGGCTCCTAAGAATAATAATTACACTAGTGTCAAGATTTTTTTGGTTGAAGGAAGGAAGTTATTGGATGGTTTGAAAAGTAATAATATGTGTTATGGTTTGATTCCTAAGAAGTTGGATTTGGAATCCAAAGGAGAACATCCTTTGGAGGTGAAAGAATTGTTGAGAGAATATGAAGACATAATATCAGGTAATGTACCTCATGGATTACCACCTGTGATGAGTATTAATCATTGCATGGATCTAATCCCTTCAGCTATTTTTCCTAATAAATTAGTACATCGGATGACACTTGTAGAGAATGAATAATTGAATAGACAAGTACAAGAATTGATGAGGAAAGGTTTGATTAGAGAAAGTTTGAGTCCTTGTGCAGTACCAACAATGTTAGTACCAAAGAAGAATATAGAATGGAGAATGTGTACTGACTCTAGAGCTATTAATAGGGCCACAATGAAGTATAGGTTTCCTTTTCCTAGAATGGATGATATAATGGATTTCTTGAGTGGAGTGAAGTATTTTACAGAGATATATTTGAAGAGTGGTTATCATCATATCAAAATCAGAGAAGGTGATGAGTGGAATACTATGTTTAAGACAAATGATGGATTGTATGAATGGTTGGTGATGCATTTTGGATATAGTAATGCACCAAGTACTTTCATTAGGTTTATGAATGAGGTATTGAAGAAATTCTTGGGTAAGTTTGTGATTTTTTACCTTGATGACATTCTCATTTTCAGTAAGAGTAAAGAGTATCATTTGTTGCATCTAAGACAAGTATTATAGAGATTAAGGGAAGAAAAATTGTTGATAAACATCAAGAAGTGTTCTTTCATGAGAGAAGAGATAGTGTACTTAGGTTTTGTGATCTCGGTAGAAGGAGTGAAGATGAATCTTGAGAAGGTTAGAGCAATTATTGAGTGGCCTACACCTGAAAATATTTGGGAGGTATGATAATTTCATGGATTGGCTAGTTTTTATAGGAAGTTTAAAAGGAATTTCAGTTCAGTTTGTAATCCTATGACTGAGACTGTGAGAGGAGATAGGAAAGAGTTCAAGTGGACACATGGAGCACAGAGGAATTTTGAGTTGTTGAAACAAAAGGTGACTGAACAACCTGTGTTAGCTTTACCAGATTATAATAAGGTATTTCAAGTGGACTGTGATGCAAGTGGGAATGCAATTGCAGCAGTTTTGACTCAAGAAGGTAAGCTGATTGCTTATTTCAGTGAAAAATTGAATGATGCAAAGAGAAAATATTTAGTATATGATCAAGAATTATATGCCACACTTCAAGCTTTAAAGAACTTGAGACATTATTTGTTTCCTAAAGAGTTTGTATTGTATATTGATCATCAAGCATTGCAATATTTGAATAGTCAGAGTAAGTTGAATTAGAGACATATGAGATGGGTTGAATTCTTGTAGAGTTATAAATTTGTGTTGAAACATAGGAGTGTTAAGTCAAACAAAGTTTTTGATGCTTTGAGTAGAATAAGAAATTTGCTGACAGAGATGAGAGTTGAAGTGCTAGGATTTGATGAATTGAAGAATTTGTATGAGGATGACCCTAATTTTGTAGAACCTTGGAAAGCTTATAGAGAACCTGTTAGAGAAGATCAAAGTAAGTGGTTGGATTATTTCATTCAGGAAGGCATTTTATTTAGAGGAATTCAGTTGTGTATACATAGGAGTTCAATGAGAGATAATCTGATTAAGGAGAAGCATTGTGGAGTATTAGCTGGACATTTTGGAATTGATAAGATAGTGGCTTTGGTGAGTGAAAGTTATTTTTGGCATCAAATTGATAAGGATGTATGGAAATTTGTTAGTAATTGTAAAATTTGTCAAGTTGGTATAGGAAGTAGTCAAAATACTTGTTTGTATACACCTTTGACAGTGCCAACTAAACCTTGGGAATATATTAGCATGTATTTTGTACTTGGATTACCAAGAAAACCAAGAGGTAATGATTCTATATTTGTGGTAGTAGACATATTTTTGAAGATGGCTCATTTCATACCTTTTAAGAAGACTACATATGCAATACATGTAGCTGATTTGTTTTTCAGAGAAATTGTGAAATTGCATGAGTTGCCAAAGAGTATAGTTTCAGACAAAGATAGTAAATTTGTTGGTCATTTTTAAGGACTATTTGGAAAAAATTAAAAACTTAGTTGAAGTATAGTTATACATTTCATCAACAGACTGATGGACAGACAGAGGTAGTAAACAAATGTTTGTGAATTTACTGAGATGTTTGGTTGGAGAAAAGATACGAAACTGAGATTTAGTTCTTGCACAAGAAGAGTTTTCATATATAATTTAGTGAATATGAGTACATAGAAGACACCATTTAAGATAGTTACTGGTTCAAATCCTAGAGGAGTATTAGAGTTGAGGGATATCAATCATGAATTCAAGAGGAGTGCGGAAGAATAAATATCACTTTTAGGTCTAGGGATTTTTTGGCCATTTATGATCATTGTAATGCTAAGATTTCAGTTTTATCCTTAGCAATATTATTTCGTGTCTAATTTTGCATCAAGAAGGTAGTTGTAAACATCAAAATCAAAAGTCCACTTAGCTCTTATGTGGCAAGTGGAAAATTTACACGCACTATATATAAAGTGCAAAAATCATCTTTTTAGGGGGGTTCTTTGATTGAGTGAATTTAGAGGGGTGTCTTGTGTTATTGTGTCTCTTTGTCTCTTGTGCTTTTTCATTTTTGTATTAGGGGTTCACATTTTTTTAGTTTTAACTCCACATAACTATGCAACATGGAAAGATAATGTATGGAGTACATTAATGGTAAAAAGTTTGAATCATTACGTGGATGGTAAAATTAAAGAACACATTGATCCTAATGCAAAAAATAATTAGAAGATAAAAAATAAGGCTTTAGGAATTGTGAGACAATATGTTCACCCAAATCTCATGTTTCACATTAAAAGCTTTGAGAATGCCAAGGAAGGTTGGGATAAACTTGAAGGTTTGTATAGTAAAGTGGATGAAGATAGGGGATTCACAATTGAAGAAGATGTTCTCAACTTGGATCCTAAGAACTTTGACACAATTCAAGTTTATATATCAACAAAGCCACTGATCCTATAACACAACTTAAGGATTGTGGTGTGACCAAGATGGATACATAGTTAATTCATAACATATTTGACAAGCTTCCTTTATAATATCCAACTTTTGTTTCAAGTTATGAGACTCACAAATTGACTATGGGAAGTGCCTTCACTACACCTTCAATTGTAGAAATGTTGATGTTAGAGCTGTCAAAATTGATGAGTATGGGGATTCTCAAGTCTTCAATGTCTAAGACATTGGTGGCTAATAATGGGAATCAAAGGAACCAAGGTGGAAAAGGTTCCAACAAGAATCAAAATAAATTGAAGGCCACATCACAATCAGAGACAACATAATATTCCTCCTCACAACAAGCCAATTATTCATCTTCTTTCAGCAATAAGAGAAATACTTTAAAGAAGGATAGACCACCTTGTCCATATTGCAAGAAGAATGGTCACGATGAGCATCATTGTCACAATAAGAGGATTGATGAGTTGGAAAATTTACTTAAGAAGAACAAAATCAATGTGCCAAATACTTCTAGAAACAAGGATTCATAATCTTCAACTTCAAAAGGAAAAGGGAAACATTTGTTGCAACAACAAGTTCTTCAGAGGAATGGATACTTGAATCAGGTTTCACTCATCATATGGGTTCTTCAAAGGAGAAGTTTTTTTTTTTTTTGTAGTCATCTAAGGCTCCTCACATCTTTTTTGGGGATGATACAAAAGTGGAATTTGAAGGGAAATGTCAATTTGAGATGGATAATGGAGCATTAAAAGATGTTATTTATGTTCCTAACTTAAGAATCAATCTCCTTTCAATTAACCAAATAACTCACTATGGAAGTGGAAATAAATTTGAGTTCCTTCCTGATTTAATTAGGGTAAAAAAATATTAAGGATGATGCTTTGGTTGCAGTGGGAAAAGCTAATCACAATAAAAGGCTTTATTAATTCTCCCACTTTGTACATAAGTCTCCTTCTCATTCCTTTTTGACACATTCAAATTCATAAATTAAGTTATGGCATGAGAAGTTTGGACATCTCAACTACTGTTATCTTCAGCAACTAAGCAAAAATAACACAGTCAAAGGTCTACCAAAAATCATTTTTTCTAAGGGTGCATGTTCAAGTTGTTCCCTGGTAAAGCATCCAGAAGAGAAGTTTGAAAGAGGGAAGTCTTGGAGAGAATCTATTGTTCTTGAGTTGGTTCACAGTGATGTAGAAGGCCCCTTTCTAGTGTCATCATTTAGCAAGGAATGCTATGTCCTCACCTTTATTGATGACTATTCTTGCTTTACATGGGTCTACTTTCTAGGTTAAAAGAGTCAAGTGTTTGGCAAGTTTCTCACCTTCAATGCTTATGTTGAGAAGCAATCAGGGAAATCCATCAAGACTCTATTAATAGATAATGGAAGGGAACATGTAAAATCAAGACTTATAGAATATTGTACACTTGATGGGATTGATCTTCAATATTCAACTGCATACACTCCATAAAAAAATGATGTTTCAAAAAGGAAGAATAGAACTCTTAAGGAAATGATTAGCTTTACGATTCATGCTAAGTCTCTTGATCCATCTTTTTGGGCAGAAGTTATAAGTTGTGACAATCACATCCAAAATAAAGTTCCTTGTAAAGCCTTGGATGGAATTACTCATTTTGAGGCTTGGTAATGTAGAAAAATGGTTGTGAAACACTTTAAAGTATTTGGTGGTCCACCTTGGGCATGCATACCTCCACATAAACGCAAGGCATTGGAACCTCAAAGTAGGCATTGCATATTTGTTGGATATCTTGAAGGGGTTAAGGAATTTAGACTTATGGATTCTAAGACATGTGAGATTTGTAGAGAGAGGATTGTTCACTTTGAGGAAAGTTCTCTTATCTTGGCCTCTACTCCTCCTCTTCCTTATAAGAAGTCGCAAACAATTAATGTTAATACCATCATAGATTACACTTCAAAGAATGTTTTAGGTTGTGTGCAACAAGTTTTTGATCATAATAAGAAACCTATGAAGCATGTGGTTTTGAGTTTCCTCCCTTGTCCACACCCTCTTTGGTGCAGGAGCACCTAGGCAAACTCCTAATGCTTAGTCCAATTTTGGCTTGTAATTGATTCTAGCCAAGTCAGTCGTTTTAATTTTGACCTTAGAAGGTCTTGAAATGAGTGTGACTAGATGGATTAGTAGGTTGTACTAAATCCAATCTAGTTTAGGATAGTTTGATTTCTAAGTAGTTAGTCCTTAGTATAGGCCTAAAATGGGAAATATGGTCTCAAGGTGTCCTAGACCTCAGCAAGGTGTGAAAAGTGCCTAAAAATGCCTAAATTATGTTAATTCATCTAATGATATTGGTTAGAGGTCATGTAAGTTTGTTTGCATCATTAATGCAAAAGATGCTAAAATGTTGTCATGACAACATTTGCAATTTTGCAAATGTTGCATGCAACAACGACAACTTTGGATTCCCTTCAAAGTAGGAATGGGAATTTAATTCAAGTGGCCTAAAAACTTGGAGGAGGCATCTTAAGATACCTTTTGACTCATTTCCTGAGGTAGAGTGGTGATGTAACAAGTTTTTTGAAAGTGAATGAAGGCATAGTGTTCTAGTTTTTTTGTAACAGTCGAGTTATTTGAATGTTATCAATGTTTTATGGATTTAAAATATTGATATAGCGTTGGATCCGCGTAGTAGGAGTAGATATAATACTTTTCCATTTAGTGATTAAGTTGTTTAGAGTTGATTAGTTAGACAAAAAAATGTTTAGGAATTAGTATAGTTGTTGGTCCAGTTTAGGTAAATTTCAATTTCATGGCTCCCCCATAGAATCCAACCATGGAAATATTCAAAGGGTGGATGAATATGGTATGGGATCCTCTTTAAATTTTATATATTCAAGTAGGAGGCCTGGAGAACCATTTTTCTAATATTAAAGCCATGCCCTAGGCGAGCGATGACTGTCCAGTTAGGTGCATGACAGAGGTAAGTTTGAATGGAAAAGAAAGGGTGTGTGTGAGAGATATAAAAAAAGTGTGGTTCTTGAACCTTTAGGGTCCTATAGATCCCTAGTTGTGAGATAAGGTCTTTTCAAATCCATTTAGATGGATTTCTAAGTAGAAATCAGTAGACTGCTTGTGAAGAGCCAAAATAGCCCTATTTGCCCTACATTTTATGACTCTGGTGTACGGATGAATTGGGAGCCCAAGACATTGAAAATATCTTAGGTCTTAGAAAAGGGTATCAGGATCCTTGGTTATTTTTTTGAGTTATTTTCAAGTTTTGAGAAAGAATCTAGAAAAACCCTCTGGATATGGCTAATTGGACAATTAGGCCTAATAGGATCCTATAGAGAGTTAGTTTGGAACTTGATTGATTAGGGATTGAAGACCCATTCCAATGGAGTGGGAAGGATGAAAAAGGAGTGTTTTAATTTAGGAAATGACCCTTGCATCATTGGTGAAGTTGGTATGAAGTATTTGTTCCTAGAATCCTTCAAGCTAGAGTGAAACATTAAGACAAAACTATTGGTAGTTATCCTTCAAGGTTAAACACAAGAAGACTAACTCTTGGAGTTGAGTTAGGATAGTCTTAGGATTTGATACTTGAGACTATTGGTACTTTAGAAGAAATATTTGGATCCTAAGAAGACTAGGATGATTGGAGTCCTTACTAAGCTTGAGTGAGCACACCTTGGAGCACTTCCATCACTCTCCTTCATTATCATTGACTTCTTATACATATCCCTTTGATCAAGAAGTGATTTTTCCTAAAATTCTTTGTGATTAGGTGATTACTAGACATAAACACAAAAAGAAACATATCCAACACCTTATGACTCTTCCTTTTTGCCTATATTACCAATATCATGATCACTCTACTTATGAATATAAAGCTTTACATTATAAAATTAAGCAACTCATTGATAGTGAGGTTATTCATATATCATATCACAATGAGTTGTATTTCAATCTTTATTTCTCTAAATAACATCTAAGTCCCTGTAGACACCTAAAATTGACCATGTGTTCTTTTATCAAGCAAATCTGCATTTTTCATCAAATTGCTCCTAATCTCATCAAATTGCATCAAAATGGATTGAAATCAAATCAAATGGATATTTATTAATCAAAATGGACAAAATCAATTTAAATCAAATGATTAATTAATCACGATATTAAATAATCAAATATAAGCCTAAAAGGATGAATCAAAATTATATAATTGATTTTAATTAATTAATTGTATAGTTTTTAATCATAATACAAAGCACATGGATCACTCCTAAATTTGAATTTCAATCACTCATTTTGAACTTTCAATCTCAATCATTCAAATTTGTCCCTTTGTCCCAACCTTTGAGACAATCATTTAAATTGTCCCCCCATTTGAAACCATTTGAAATCCTCTCACTCAATCATGGCTTAACTATGATCAATTAAATCTACCCCTTACACTTGGGAAAATCCTATAAATAGAATCCATTATGAGAGCATTAAGGATCCTAGAAATTCAAATGCAAAGCATCAAACCTCTTGTCATTTTCATAGCATTTTGAGCATTTTGAGAGTTTATCATAGCATATTTGCATCATGGAGATCAAATTGAGTGCATTTCAGTACAATTTTATCATGATTTGAGAGAATTGAGATAGATTTAGGCATTTATCTTCATCAAATTCTTGTTCTAGGATTGTCATTGAAAGAGATTAAGGCTAAGATCTTTTTCAACATGCTTAGATAGAGAGCCATGAGAGGCTTATTGATTTAATTGCAATTCTTAGATTAAATTTGCACTATTTTTCCATAGAATTGTAGTTGAATAAACTAATTTCATGAAGGTGTATTTTATTCACACACAAATGGCACCCACCGTGGGGCTTTGAGGCTCAATTCATCGTTTATTTGAAGTTTTGTGTGTTTTTCCTTCACTTTTGTGATTATTTTGTAGTTTGCAGGAGAAATGATGCCTACCAGCAATTTGATGACGCCTTCCAGTAGAGAAGTGACGCATGCAGAATTCTTTCTAATTCTGTCTTAAATTCTTCTTCCACCTATGAGATAAAGTGTGACGCCTGCGAGTGTAAAGTGTCACCTGTGACTTGAGAAACACCGCCTACAAGCTGTCTGTTGATGCATGTGATCAATCTTTCAGCGCAATTTAAACTTTATGTAGTGCCTGTCAATTTTATTTTAACGCTTGTTCCTTTTTAAATGTCATGTGTTAGAATTTAAATTTTGTTTTCAAAGTTTTAAATTTGGCGTAGTAGCAGTTAAATAACGCATGTTAGCTGTTATACGACGCCTGAAATTTGTTGCTTGTTATTGAGTTTAAATTAATATTTTCTCTATTTTGACTCTCTATTTTTCTGTTTCCCGTAGATGAAACAACACTTGAAAGTGTAGAATCCAGAATTGAGGGTTACAAGGCCAAATAAAGAGGTAAGGATTCTAACAAAATACTCTAAACAACTTCATAGCGCAAATCTTTTGGAAAGCTTAGAGTTAGAAGAACATTTGTATGATAATTACATAAAATTTAGTAGTGCATACAAAAATAAGTTTCCTAATCTAAGTTGATTTTATGCTTTAGGTTCTTAAGTTTGATTTTTGCAAATTTTATCAAAAGAACTTAGTTGCATTGTCAATTTGATTAAAAAAAATTCTTCACTTTGTTCCTTTGTGTTGACTAACTTGTTGGTGGAGCTAGAGTGGGAACTATCGCCACTAGGTGAGTAAGAAAAAAAATGCATCAAAAACCTCAAAAAAGTGCTTAGCCTTTTCTAGCTACAAAAGAGGTACTTTTCGAAACAAGCTTGTTTTCCCTTAACTTGTGGCATTTCATTTATACCTAGTTTAAATAGGAAAAACCCTATTATTGTCCATCTTGAACAAAACATTAGGCATATGCTCTCAACTTTTTGAAGTTGATCAAAAAGCCAAACATGTTGAGTTTGAGGTGGTAGAAAGAAAGGGAGGCAAATTAACCACACATTTCAATTTCTAAGAACCTCTTTGTAATGAGGTTGAAAAAGAACAAGTGTTTTTGAAGTGTTTGGAACAAAGAACAACAATAGGGATATGCTCTTCACTTTTTAAGTGAATCAAACTCCCAAACTTGTTGAACTAAGTTCATTTTTTGCTTTCCTATATATGCTAGTTAAATTAGAGCTTTAGAGGGCCTGCCTCCCGAGTACATCCTTAAAAGGATGGTGAGAGGGAACGACCCAAAGTGGGAGACAATCGCTTAAGCCACGATACTATTCGACCCACTATAAATAAATGCACTCTTCCTTAATGGGTTGTAGTGACTAAATAGTGTGCAATTTTCTTCACTTCCTCGAGTAGTCCTTTGGGATTGTGCAAAATTGTACTTTTGTGTGTGTGGGATGCCCACAAGGGGGTAAAAGAACTTGACATAGTTTAGAACAGAGGTGTTAAATAAATCACAAATAAGTAGAAAGCTACCTTTTAGAGCCAAAATGTTAAAAGACAAATCTGACTCTAGGTAGATTGCTTAGAGTCTATTCTTGTGTTATACTTGTTAAAATGACCGAGAACATACACGTAATGTTGTTTTAGGGACATGATACAAACTTGATGTGTGTGTTGCATTTGTATTTACTTTTCAAGCAAGAATATTATCTGGCATACCTGATCATAATCTTAAGACTTTTAAAATCCAAAAAAAATGACAAAAACAACTTTGATATGCTAAATGTCATGTATGAACATTTAAGTGACGCCTACAGCAAGTTATGTGATGCCTATAACATTGAAACAATGCCTAGCATCGTTCAAAAACCACGTAAGTCACTGGAAAGTGACGCCTAGAAACTTTAAATCGACGCTTATCAACAGGTAAACGCCACCTACTAATTGCAGAGTGTCGCGTACACAAATTCAAGTTAACACCTACAAACAATTAAGTCACGCCTACACACAAGGAAGTGATGCCCAAAAACAAAGAAGGGAAAACAGTGGACATTTCCTGAGGGCTTGGAGAAAATTGGATTTCATTTTTGAGTACCCTTTTGGGTTTTCCAACCGTTCAAAAGTTCAACCTGGTCAGAATTCCCATTATTGGACACTTTGCAAAAATTCATAAGGGATTGATCAATTCAAGTGAGAAAGCCAACTTTTTACGCAATTCATGTCCATGCTGACTTTTAATCGATCAAACTATATCAAGAACACCCTGCAATTTGACGATTCATATCTAAGGCAGGAGCGTCCTTTTTCTAGCGATAACTTTGCTTCTTCAAGACCAACGCGAGAACCTGAAAGAGAGGTATAACCACCTATATCTTTTCTATTTGGAAACATGGACCCTGATCAAATTAACCATGTCAAAAAAGACCTCAAAAAAAATGGAGGTGGTGGGGTTAATAACAATAACAATGGAGGAGGAATTGACCCTAACAACCAAGGGTTAAACAATAACAACAATGGAGGAGGAATGGACCCTAACAACCAAGGATTAAATAAAAAAAACAATAGGGGAAATGTTGACCCTAATGATGAAGAGGAAATTGATGAGAAGGTCAATGAAGCCATGAAAATCCCATTCTTCATGAGACTTATGGAGAAAGTATTGGATAGAGATAGGGAAAAGTTCTTTTTAGACCTAGCACAAGCGGGTCTCAAACTCCCTCATGATTATGATGTGAATCAACTCAAACAAAAAGAAGCCAAAGCAAATCTTATTGATGTCATGAATAAACAATTTAAATTATTCCAAATGCAATTTGACACAATGAAACAAAGCAGGGCTCATAAACCATTTTCCATCAAAGCTTTGTGTCCTTTTCCATTCAACAAAACCCTAATTATGATCCCCTTCCCAAATAATGTTGTTTTTCTTAAATACAAAAAGTATGAAGGAGCATTCGAACCCCAAGATAATTTAAGGGAATTTTGTGCATTGAGCCTAGAGTTCATGCATGATACAACTTATTTAATGAGGTTGTTTCCTAGGAGTTTAGGAGGCATGGCAATGGAGTGGTTTTCCAAGTTACCCTCCAGCATCTGAACTTTCAAAGAATTGGCCTCCAAATTCATAACTCATTATTCCTACAATATAAAACATGAGGTTATGATGATAAATTTATGTAATACAAAGCAATGAGAGGGAGAAGGATTTCTACTTTTCTTGCAAAGATGGAGAGTGATATTCACTAGATACCCTCAAAGTGTACCTGGAAAAAGAGAAGATGGACATCTTTATTAATAACTTGAGTAATGAGATGAACTATCGGTTAAAGTTACAATGTCCTAGGACTTTCCAAGACCTAATTGAGAACAGGGTTACCACAAAAGAGGTATTGGGTAAAAGTGGAGAACTTAAACTTTATAAGAATAACAAAAACAATACCTCCAATAACAATCAAAATAGGAATCCTCCTAACAATAACTGGTTTAGGATGAGGAACAAATACAAAGGTGTGGTCAATGATGGAGTTGTAGAGGCAAATAATTTGAAGTCAAACCCTTTTAATCTTACAAGAGGATTCTCTCAAGCTAACAATGTGACTCAAGAACCCAAAGTGCCTTTCAACAATAATAACTATGGGAATTATCAAGGGGCTAACAATCCTTAGAATTTATTTGCACCAACACCTAAGAGGAATTTTAATTGCTTGGGTGAACCACTTGAAAATGCATTAAGGACTCTTATTGAAAATAATATTATTGATTTACCAAGGGCTCAACCCTATGAACCACAAATCAAGCCTACATGGTGGAGTGAGTCTAACCATTGTGAATACCATAGGAATTCAGGACATAAGACGAGTGATTACATGCGCCTAAAACATGAGGTGCAAGATCTAATTGAAAATGGTGTGATTAAGGTAGAAGGACCTCAAAATAATGAAGATAACACGATATTTAAAACTCCTTTCTATAAGCATGAAAAAGGCAATTCTTCCAATGTTAACAATGGAGTGAACAATGGAAACAACTTGAGAGACAACAACAATGTAAACTTTGCCCATAGCTATTACAATAGTATTAATTCCCTATCCGGACATGATAGTACTATCAATGTGGTGGTGATCAAAGAAAAACCTAATAAAGAGACCTCTAATGTTGTAACTAGGGGGAAAGAAACAAGAGTTTCCCTACAAGGAAGTGCCCCTAAAATTTTTGGTCTTACTCCAACAACTACTTTGGCTATACCAACATCTTCTTTAATAAAGCCTTATAGTTTGGTTGATCAATTGCACAAAACTTTAGCACAAATTTCTATATTGGAGTTATTGAAACTCTCTGATAACCACAAAGAGATCCTGGAAAAATCCCTAGTGGAGACTAATGTTCCTATAACTTTGGAGGAAGATAAGTTTCAAAATATAGTAGGACATCTCATATCCCCTCATTGGCTTTAATTCTTCGAACAAGATGATATGTTTATTACCCACCCTCAAAATTTGCCCTTGCATATAGAATTTTTAATCCAAAGGCATAGGTTCAAGAGAGTCCTCATTGATGGGGGAGTTGGTCTTAATATTTGCACATTGAACCTTGTCAAGTCTTTAGGGTTAGCCAAATTATCCATTGATCCTAAAAAGTAGATTACCATTAAGGTTTATGATGAGGAAGAAAAATCTTTGAAAGGCATGATTATTCTACCTACTCAAGAGGGACCTATCAAAAAAGACACCATATGTCAAGTACTCAACATAAAACTAACTTATAATATCTTATTGGGGAGACCTTGGATTCATGAGATGTAAGCGGTACCTTCAACTTATCATCAATGAATAAAATTTCCACACATGGGTGAAGAGATCACAATTGGAGGATATTCTAATCCCTTTCAATATTGCAACACATTGAAACCAAGTCATGAATTATTTATTCCTCACAATAGGGAAGGATTCATCCCTAATGTCACCATTCAAGAAGCTAAAGAGGAAATTTCAAAGTTAACATCAAATGCTACATCTACCTCAAACCCTAATCAAACTAAATCAACTACATCAATTAAGGTAAAGGAGAAAATGAGTTATGAGGGTCAAAGTTCACATGAAAATTCATTTAAGACTTCTATATTGAAGATGGAAATTTCTAAACCTTCCAAGGATGAGAGAGAACAAGATAAAAAGGACCAATACCAAAAGATGAATGAAATGATGCATAACTTTGAAAAACAATGTAGAATAAATTCCAAAGGAGTGGGGGAATATTTCATTTCCCTATTTGATTTTCCAACTTCTCCTAAGACACATGGAAAACCATCAAGTGATCATCCACCTCACAAGTATAACTCTCATTTTGTAAGAGAGAGTGACAAATCAGCCCTAGAAAAGGAGGACAATGAAGTGCTACAATGGCTCTATAAAGAGGAAGACACTTCAAATAATCCTGTGGAAAGAGTACAACAAATCAACATTCAAACTGAGAAATATGGAAAAGGGTATCAAATTATGCAAAAAATGGGATAGAAGGGGCGAGGACCCTTAGGATTCAGGAATAGAGGATTGCTAGAACCCATTGAACTAGCTTGGAGATCAAAAGAAGAGAAATCTGGAATAGGTTATCAAAACAAAGGAGAAAGTTCAAGTCTAATGCATGATTTTCATGAACATGTACACATGGTAGGATCTGAGAGTGAGGATGATTCTGAGGATTATGAGTGGGATTTCCTATCTGAAGAGTGTTGTCATGATAAAGAGGTTGATTTTTTTCACACATATGCTATCATTCCTAATGTCACAAGTCAAGACAATGAGCATCAAGGTTTGAATTATACACAAGTGTCAAGTGAACCTCAAGAATCCAATGTAGGTCAAGTATCTAGGAATAATCAATGGATAGGTTAACCTTGGTTACCTTCATGGGGGGTGATTTAAAAGGTGTATTTAATCGACACGCATTCTTTCCCATGGAAATCAACGAGGAATCTAGTGAAGGAGATTTCGATCCTACTTCCATGGAACATCTTGAGGAAGCCCATGTCATAGACCTAAGTGATACAATGTAAGAACCTTAAAATGAGGTCATGTCCCTAACCCTTCAAATGACAATTTTCCAAATGAATCCTTAGCCCTAATTCACCCCGAACTCATTGATTGGGATTTATCTGAACCAAATGACTTATTATATTTTGCCAATGACCTTGCAATGGCTCAATACCTAAATGCGGTTGAGCCATCTTCTTCCACAAATGAATACAATCCAGACATAATGATAGAGGTAGGGTTCCAACCTCTCAATCCACTAAATAAAAGAAAGAAATACAAAAAAGTGAAAAGGTCTAGTGGTGAAAACCACAATGTGGCAGTGCTAGAACCTAAAAAAGTAAAAATATCAGATGTTTCCAAAGGTGAAAACCCAACTGTGGCACCTAAGGAAGAGAGGTTGGATACTATACTAGAACATGAAGATGAAAGGTCACCCATCCTTATTGAACCAATGGATAAATTTAATATTGGCACCAAAGTGGATCCCAAGTTCATTCATATAGCAGCATCCTTGAGTCCATAAAAAAGGAAAGAGTTCATCGAATTCTTTCAAGCAAAGAAAATTAACTTTGCATGGTCTTATGTCGACATGCCAAGGTTAGATCCAATTTATAATGCATCATCTAAATGTGAGACCCGGTGTGAAACCTGTAAAGAAAAAATTGAGAAAGATGCACCCTCATGTGGCACTTTTAGTAAAAGCAGAATTGGAGAAGCTACTCAAGGTTGGATTCATAAGAGTGATTGCATATGTAGAATGGATATCAAACATTGTACTAGTCACAAAACATGACAAATCCATTAGAGTTTGCATAGATTTTAGAGACCTTAATCTTGCTTTCCCAAAAGATGATTTTTTGCTACCTAACATTGATGCTATAGTGGAATTAATAGTGGGTCATTCTATGTTTTCCTTAATGGATGGGTTTAGTGGATACAATAAAATTCACATAGCATCTGAAGACCAAGAAAAGATAGCTTTAACATGCCCATGGGGAACCTTTTGTTGGAATGTGATGCCCTTCAGTCTCAAAAATGTTGGAGCAACTTACCAAAGAGCAATGACCACTATCTTCCATAATATGATGCATACATTCTTAGAAGATTGTATGGATGATATTCTAGAAAAATCACATGAAAGAAAGGATCACTTACCAATATTATAAAATATCTTCACAAGGTTAGAGGAATTCAAAGTGAGACTAAATCCAAATAAATGTGCTTTTGGTGTGCAATTCGACAAACTCTTAGGTTACATTGTTTCTGCAAAAGGAATTGAAGTAGATCCTAAGAAAGTGCAAGCAATTATGGAAATGGAAATACCCACGAATATTAGTCAAATGAGGTCTCTTCAAGGATGAATTCAATCTATAAGGAGATTCATTTCCCAATTGGCAGAAAATGTCATTCATTCACAATATTGCTACATAAAGACATTATTTTTACATGGGATGATGAGTGTGACAAAGCTTTCACATTGTTGAAAACATACTTGGTGAACCCACCCATCTTTATGCCACCTATCAAAGGAAAACCCATATTACTTTACATGTCAGCAACAAAGAAATCTTTAGGGGTTCTATTGGCACAAGAAGACAATGAAGGAAAAGAAAGAGTCATTTACTACTTGAGTAGAACATTGATAAAATATGAATTGAACTATAGCTTCATGGAAAGAGCTTGCCTAGCAGTGGTGTTTGCCTCTCAAAATATTAGACATTACATGTTGATGCATAAAGTGAAGTTAATTCCCAAAATTGATCCATTGAAGTATCTACTTAGCAAAATATCTCTAACGGGAAGGATTGCAAAATGGGTGATGGTGCTTAGTGAATTTAACATTGAGTATGTGGATAGGAAAGAAATAAAGGGACAAGTGATTTCTGATTACTTGGCTGAACATCCTTTAGAGTCTACACATCCAATTCAAGTAGACTTTCCCGATTCAAAAATTGTTAATGTGGAAGCAAAGACATGGACCTTATATTTTGACAGATACTAAACTCAAAATGGTTCAGGGGCAGGAATTCTTTTGATAACACCTCAAGGATACACAATTCCAAAATCTTACAAACTATTTTTCCTTGCACAAATAATATTGTTGAATATGAAGCTTTGGTCATAGGTCTCAAAATGGCCTTAGAATGGAATATCACAGAATTGCAAGTTTTTGGAGATTCCCAATTAGTCATCAATCAAATCAATGATGAATACAACACTGAATATGAAAAATTGATGCCATATAAAAGGATGGTGGATGATTGGAAAAATTATTTTGCCTTGATAACTTTTGAGAAAATTCCATGAGACAAAAATAGAGCAGTTGATGCAATGGCTACTTTGGCTTCATTACTTCAAATGCCTGATCAAAATGTGAGGTACAAATTCTTGGTGGAAGAGTTGGCAAAACTAGCATTTGACTTACCCGATACCCAAATAATTTCCCTTATTAAAAGATATGACCCACCCTGGTATGAACCAATCTATACTTATCTTAACAACCAAACCTTACCTTTGGACCAAACCCGTGCTAAAAAATGACATTTCATAAGACAATCGGCTTGTTATACAATCTTATCAGACACATTGTATCACAAGGGTCTTGATGGAACGCTCCTTAGGTGTCTAGATGAATAATAATTGAGATTATCTTTAAGAGATGTCCACGAGGGGATTTGTGGGTCGCATTCAAGTGGATTAAATATAGCTAAGAAAATCCTTTGCATGGGGTATTCCTGGAAAACCTTAGAAAAAAGATGCTTGCCAATTTGTGAAAGTTAGTTCAAAATGCCAATATCATGGAGACATTCTCCATGCACCTGCACAAGAATTACATCCATTCATCACACCATGGCTATTTTATCAATGGGGTTTCAATCTAATTGGCATGATTTACCCACCATCTTCTAATGGACTTAAATACATCCTCACAGCGACAAAATATTTCACTAAATGGGTAGAGGCCATTCCTTTGACAACCACAACGGGAAAATAGATTTCCATGTTTATCCTTAACATCATTTGCAGATATGGTATTCCTCATGCCATCATCATGGACAATGGAAAACAATTCAAGAACAAAGATGTGGATGAACTTTGTGAAACATTTCATATCACTCACTACTCTTCCTCCATTTACTATCCTCAAGGTAATGGACAAGCCGAGGCTACAAACAAGAATATCCTCAAAATATTGAAAAGATCAGTTGATAAGTCAGGAAGAGATTGGCATATTCAGATAAACCTGACATTTTGGGCCTATAGAACTAGTATCCAAACACCAACATGAGCTACACCATTCTCCTTGGTTTATAGGGCCGAAGCTGTTTTACCCTTAAAAGTTGAGATTCCATCCCTAAGAGTTTCATTACATGGATTAATCACTGATGAGGATTATAGGGTTGCCTGACTTCAACAATTGGAATTGTTGGAGGAACATCAAACACAAGCATATGATCATTTGAAGGTATATCAAAATAGAATTTCAAGAAACTACAACAAGCATATCAAACCAAGAACCTTTCAATTGGGAGACTTAGTGTTAAGAGAAAACCCTAAAAATCAAGCTGATAGAGAAACGAAGGGAAAATGGGAAGCAAATTGGCTTGGACCATTTTTCACCATTTCTTCCTTTGGAACGGGAACCTACAATAGCTAATTATGAAGGTGATGAATTGCAAGAGCCCATTAATAGAATCCATTTAAAGAGGTTTCATACCTAATCAGATGAAAGAGTATAAGAAGAAAGAATATCAGACGAGTGTATCAGATGAGTTAGCATATTCTTTATACATGAGAAAAGTCAAAAATCCAAAAAAATGAGAAAAGATCAAAATCCAAAAAAATCAGAAAGAGTAAAAAACCAAAAACAATGGAAAAGCAAAAAATTGGAAAAAGGAGAAAATTGAGCATGAAGAAAGCAAAAACATTCAAAAATCAGAAAATTGTTGTCTTGGTGAAAACCTAGCAAATAGATGCCTTGATGATATAAAAAAAAAGGAAAACAAAAAAAAATTGAAAAAGAGAAAAGTGCCTTGGTGAAAACCTAGCAATAGTCACCTTGGTAACAAAACAAAAAAAAAGCAAAAAAGAGAAAATGAGCAATAAACCCAAAAGGTGAAAACCTGGAAACAAATGCTTTTTGTTCCCTTAGGTCTTTCCTAGTTGCATTTGTACATATTGCCGTTTCACCATCTCATTTGTACACATCCTCATTGCATCCATCATTTGTGCATAGTCATAATAGAATCTCTTAGTTGCATTCTAGGTTTCAGTTGCCCGAGCTTTACACATGGTTGCACTTATCACTTGGGGGAAAATCATTGGTTTTTGGTTACAAATGGATTCATCAGTGCTACATCTTGGTCACATGACAGAAGCAGATTTTTAGAATTTTAGAGGAGAGATATTTTGGAACCTTTGATGGATGTCATTGTTCAACCTAAACAGTTTGATCGCATAACTTGATCATTGACCTTCATTGACCTATTTTATCAGTATTAAAATTTGACAACACCCTAAATGATCAAAATGTTTTGAATTCTTATTGAAAATTTTGATACATTGCAAAACACTTGAAAATTTTGATGATTTTCATTGACCTTTTCAAGTCATGTTCTTTTTAGCTAATCGATAATGCTTCGACTAGATTGGCGATGATGAAGAGATGATGTTTTTTTTTAACTTTTGTGTGACTATTATGAGGAAGATCCACTAACTTGTGTGAATTCTTCTAACGACATGGTCATCAAAGAACCATCGAGGATATTCATATAGGAAGGAGGATTAACCTTTGTTTGTTTACACAAAAGGATACCTTGGCTATTTAGATCTTCCATATCTTAATACCAAAAACCACTTGCAACATTGAATCCGATGAAACCAGTATCTATACTCCCATAGTTGGTCATTCAACTAGTGAGGGTTGTACTAGTTCCTAAAGAGGTTACCAGATGAGATAAAATTCATATTCATATTCTTATGGTCACAGTGGCACCAGTAAAAATTGTATCAACTCCTCGTTCCACACCGCTCAATGATGAAAATATATCTCTTTTGCATTTGTTTTGCAAAAATCAATGGCAGTTAGTTGCATTGCATTGCATCTTCATTGTTAGATTAATTACATTATTTAGAATATTTTTCCAAGTTCAAAGGGGGTTAATCATTATGGAGTTTCAATCAATTCAATGGTTTCAAATCAACAATGTGAGATTATATTTTGCATCCATGTTTTCATTAATCATTATCTTTATACATTACGAGAAAAACAAAGAAAAGAAGCATTCATTCATTTTTCATCCTTAATATTACATTTCATCAATAACTTTGCATACATCAAAATTCAAAAAGATAGTTGCATTCATTTTTATCATTGAATTGAATAAACCATAACATCGTGATAAGATCAAAAACATATAGAAGTAGTTGCATAATCATTTGCATCTATTTATCTATGTCATAATATAAGACATTGCATCCATAACATATAATAAGAAAGGAAATGCATCATAGAAATCATGTAGATATGCATATAAAGAAATCTCACATCAACATCAAAAAAACATCAAAAAGATGGGGAATCAAAGAGTCATCATAAATAAATGTCCATCATCAAAGAGTATAACAAATTTGTATATCAAGATACATTGACAAAATGATCCATAATCAAAGTCCTGATCCATAAATATGAATGATACATCAATGCAATATCGGAAGATCAAAATCTCATATCTGTATAAAGACCCAATAGGGGCACCTGATCCATCACCAGTAGCAGTGCCTAACCCATCACCTATACCTATACCTCCTGTGCCATATGGATCCCTATCACCCGATCTATCATGAGTAGTCGGTGGTGCCTGACTAGTACTAGAAACATTTGGCAACTGTGCCATCATAGTCATAAAATACTGAAGCATGGTAGTAACCTGATCTATCAGTCCAGTCATGGAAGTCATCCCTACCTGCAAAGTCCTCACATCCTGTACTAGAATGTCTACAACCGAAGGAATCTAAGGAGCCTGAGGTGCCTAAGGAGCAAGAGGTACATGTGGGGAAACATGCACGTGTGATGTCACTACATGTGGATCTACCTAAGGAGGCACCTATCTCTATGGAGATGTTGGTCTCTGAGGAGGACCTTGACCCTGTAGAGGAACCTGTCTAGCCACCTGTATCTATCTATGTCTCTGTCTACCCCAATTTGCAGCTGGTCTATGTTGTGCCAGTATCTGTAGAGGTACATGTGCCTGTCTCTGCCTAGGCTGACCAAAACTACCACATCGAGCTCTAACATAACCACCCCACATCTGAGGTCTCGTAGCTCTTTGTACCTAAGGAGCTCTCTATCTCTATACTCTCCTCCTACCACCACCACCTCCATCACCACCATCTCCATCGTCATCATCAAAGGACTCATTCGCATCTGGGATAGGCTCAGCAGGATCTATGAATCTCATAAATCTATGACGAGAAAACCACTCTTGGTACTCCATAGACATCCCCGCATCAATAAGGTGATCTAACATGTCCCACCTAATATATATCAATCATTCAATCTATGTACAAGAAAATTGGTAATCCACCTATGCACCCCACACTGATCTCTCTGCCTGTACTCGGGCATATAAAGCCATACCCTGAGGCATGTCTTGTACTCTATCGTACTGTCGTGAAACTCTCCTGAAGTAGAACCTCTCAATCACAAGTGGTGATCAAACAATCATCCATAGCAGTGAAAACATGTAGGGAAGCTCATCATCATCCTCCCACCATCCCTTGCAGTCGAGGTAGGGTCTCCATATAACCTGGTCAATATCATCAATGGTGCGGCGCGAGTACTCAAGATTTCCCAGATGATGCTGGACAACTATCCCATCATATAAAAATACATAGGGCCATCCTTGACCTTGAAATCAAGGAGCAATAGGTCTCATAATCGGGATATGCTCCCTGGTCCATAACTGCAATAAAACTACACCTGCTGAAATATCTGCACTAGCCCTATACACAACCTCATGCAAATCATGATATAACTATGCCAATATAGAGGATCCTATTATGCCTTGCATACCCATCCCTACATTTTGTAGGCAAAATGTTGGGTCCCCCTTTTTGCTTTGGCTTTTTTCCTTTGGTTTCTTGTTTTTCTTTGATTTCCCTCTAGGCTTTGCTTCCGTGAGGGTTGTCTTTCTCTTTTCTTTTGCCTTCTTGTGTCTCCTAGAGCTGGTACCAGAGTTTGTTTATTCTTTTGAGTCAGTCGGATTCTAAACTCTTGGATTCTCTGCCATCACTTCTTCTTTTGCGAGAAGGTGTGGCTGCACGGGATCCCCGGGCCCAGAGTCTAGAGGTTTTCTTGTCCCAGAGTTTGCAGAAAGAATGCAACACATTTTTACCCTAAGGGTATAAATAGAAGTTACCTATCATTTTCAAATTTACCACAATCGAATACTTAGAGCACTCAAAGCAATTTTGAAGGCGATTAAGGTGATTAAGTAGCAAATTACTCCCTGAGCTTTGTGGTTAATTGAACAGTGATTTACAGTGCTTGTGCATGGTCATTCAAAGGTTAATTTGTTGTAGAGTGCCTCCCGTGCTCATCTTTCCCGCATCTTCCATGTTTCCAGGTAGGTCTTCGGCTCTCTCTAATTTTTGGTTTTCTTGTTTTCC
Organism: Thuja plicata; assembly: GCA_018584345.1. Lineage (NCBI taxonomy): Eukaryota > Viridiplantae > Streptophyta > Pinopsida > Cupressales > Cupressaceae > Thuja > Thuja plicata. The sequence goes on from MU215112.1 coordinate 133,080, forward strand.
TGGTCATTTTTGCTTCATTTTCATTGTTTTGTTTCCTCTTTTCATTTCTGGTTTTGCTTTCTGTCGCCTCCTGTTGGTGGGTTGGCTCTGCCAGGGAGTTGTCCGCCCTCTATGCAATTGTAATTTAGGTGTAAATGTCTTGTGCATTTCGGTAGGTTTCTATGTGAATACCTCTATGAGTTTCTATATATATTATACATTGTGTAAATGTTTGTTTACGTCTGTATATATGCCTATGTTTTGCCAAGTCTTGAGTCCTTCTTCGGCCCTCGCCTCTACTTCAGCTTTGTATATAATTCTTTTAGTTTTTTTACTCTGCCTAGTGGTGATCTCGTCGCGCTCCATGCGTTGAGAATCCCAAATGTGGAGCTCATCCGAGAAAGATGGCCGCCTGGTTTGAACTCGACACCTCGCTAGTTTGGCCATGGCAGTTTTATCTCTCCTTTGTCAAGTCAGTCTTAATAATGGGTTAATTCTCCCATGCATGCATTCAAGTTCAACCCAAGTGGCATTCTTTTCCTCATGTATTCAGATAGTTGTCAGCATAAATGACATAACTCCTATTATTGCATGACCACATGATAGCCCCACATCAGCTTAATACGGCTCATTTCTAGTCCCATCAATAACGACTAGTTTTTCGGACTCTGGGTCCCAGGTCTTCATTTGGTTCTTTGTTTCTTTTTCATCACATGTGTTGGTATTCCTGAAGGTCTAGAAAGAGGTCAAATTCCTAAGTCACTCTTACTATGTATGTATCTTTTTGGGGTTTGACCTGAGCTAACAATTCTTTCAAGCACAGGTGCGTTGTGATGGTAAGATCTCCAAAATCTGGAATAATTCTTTGTTTTATATAAATACTGACGGTTGTCTTGCCTTGTAGGTTGTCAAAATACCACTCATCAATCATGTCAAAATCTTCTGCATCATCTCCACCCGGGAGTCCAGATCTCCCCACCACTGCTGCCACTCGGGCAGCTATCAAAACAAAGGCCGAGAAGGCCCTCGAAAAGATCCCATTGACAATGAAGTATCTGAAGGGAGATACCATTGCGGGATAAAATATTGATTCCAAAATATAGTTGATCACCGACACCAGTGTTGGAATGTGGGCCGAAATGCAGGCCCTGGTTAAAATGATGTTTATTTAAAGAACGACCGGAGATCCATTGGCCATCAATGTGGGAAATTCTAGGATCCTCAAAGCTATTTGCTTCCCCTGCTCCATGCAAATCCCAGAGCTCATTCTCACTCTAGAAGGATATTACAATACCATCATATGGGCCATCGTGCTTGCCGCCCCAGTCCCAACCAGATATCCAATGCCTATGGTGTCTCTAGATGTCGCAAATTTTCAGGCAGGCCTAGGAATTCCCTAATTTGATGATGTGGCTATCCTCACTCAGGCGCTAGCCTTGGAGGAGTTTTAGAAGTTAGAACACATGGCTCGACAGTACCTCAACAACAAATGGCTTAAGGTGCCAAGGAAAGACTTCAGAAAGATGAAGCTTGAAATCCCCCAGACTGAATTCAAAGAAAGCATACAGATGGGGATTATCACACTATGTAGGGTCTTCAGTCAACCCCATGCCTAGGAATTCTTGGCATGGATGTACTATTTCCTATTGGGCATCTCCTATGGTGAGCAAAACTTTGATTGGGCCACCATTATTGCAAATCACATGGACTCCCAATTTCTCCAGGTCACCAAATCCTCCAAATTCTACATGACATCTTATGTTCTCTAGGCTCTGGCACAACAATGCCCCATCACAAATGGATTACTTACAGTGGGTGTACTAGGCATTGGCCCAGGCCAGAATGGTCCCTAGGATTATTTCCCATAGATCCAATGGGAGGCTAGTTTCCTCAGCTTCTGCTGGGTGAACGATGCCTTCATCTACTAAAACCTCCTCACACCTACTCGAGATGTTGAATACCGGCTCTCCATGGAGGCAATGGACTTGGTCAGAACTTATGGCCATTATTATATTCAATTTCAATAGCATACCTACATTCGGGTGACCAGCTTCTCTGAGAAACCCTATTTATTGCCCAAGCATTATGGGGATAAAATAATCTTATTAGAATACTGCAGGTAGATCCTGGACCTACACACCCTCTTCATAGTAAAGAAGGTGAAAAACGTCCCATTCCCAATCACTTGTGGGAATTACTCTTGTATTCTGGAAGCAGCAAAAGAGGCAAACAATGAGCTCAAAAGTCTTGGACTATCAAAGTTTTATCTAGAGCGGAAGAATTTTGATCCGCTGGGCAAAATAGCAATGACACTTCCTTGGGCATAAGAGCCCCATGAATATCACATGGAGGACTTTTGGGAAGATTTCCGGGATGATTTTGAAGTTTGGAACTGGCATTTCGTTTGGATGACAATGGGAATGATGAAGAGGCTCAAGCTTTGAAAGTTCCTGGATGACTTTTTAGATAGTGGGTCCATAGTAGACCCACAATACAAATAAAAAGGAGTAGATAAGATGGCCTTCCCTCTAGTAGATTGGGATGTGCAGGAGGGACCAACAATAGAAGACCTCACCCATGACATGATCGAGTGCAGTCACACATATTTCAAGAAGGCATGCTAAAGGAGTACACATAAAGTTGGCCTATTCAACTTTTGGGGCCGAAACCTCCTCGCAAGGCGAGGATAGAGGAAAGAGGAAAGTAGGGACCCCGTCTCAAGTTCTGGTCAGCTTTCCCATAGTAGAAAAAATGTAGCAAACGTTGGTCACCTCCCAGCAAATGAAAGAAAATTTAATCACTCGATTGGCCACCTTGACCATTATGACTGGACTTGTCTGCCCTCCCACTTCCCCTTCACTTGTAGCATTAATCATCCGAGTAACAGGGACCAGGGCGGAGGAAGAGCAGGCATCCATGTTGGATGCAGGGCCCCCATTGGTAACAAGGAAAAAAAAGAAGAAGACAACTAATCCTCAGCCAAAGGTGGAGTTGGAGCTCGGGATTCCTAGCATCCCTAAAATATAGATTGTCTCCTCGGACTCTTCGGAGGTAGACAATCGACCCAAAGATCCCTGAAGACCTCCCCTCTGTATGATGAGTTTGATGACATATTTGGGATGGATGAATTGGTGAACTTACAAGGGGATATTGGGAAGGTAGTAGAATAAATTACTTCCCAAGAGGAAGTGGTGATCCCTCTTGAGAAGAAAACCTTGGGAAAAGAAGCTGCCCAAGAGCAGGAAGTCTGGGTAGAACCAGGAAAGGAACCTGAATAGATGAACATCTCCGACATCCCAGAGATATAGGTTGCAAGCACCATGGAGGATAGGCAAATACAGGATGAGAAACTAACATTGACCGAGGAAACCGAACCTACAAGAACAACTGTAACCTCAATTGCCATGCTCCAGAAACCGCCTCCAAAGAAGGTGACATTTGGTGAGGTATTTTCAGTGGCCACATTGGTAAACTTTGGCCAGATACCTCACCCGGCTCCAGAAGATATTCTGATAGAAGGGATGATCCCTGCAGATAAGGCTGAGGAACAACAACAACAATAGTAGCAAGATGAGGGGCAGAACCCCAATAATACAAATACAGGGACCGACAATACCAAGGATGTGGACATCGGAGAAGATGATACTAATGCCAGTAAGGTGGATGATGTCGGTGGTCTAAAAGATATAGGAAAGGAGTTCGAAGAGACTCAAAATACCGGGAATGCACCAAAAAACCCTAGAGGGGATTCACAGGATCAAACTTTGGCAGCAAGGCCACCCCTACCACCACAATGGTTGTTGGAATCAAGAAAAAGGAAGGCCCCAGCACCGGCCAAGGCCCATCTCTCCTTGGCAAAGATTATGGTGCAAGCACAAAATCCCCCAAAGGCAAAGAAATTCGGAACGGTCCAACCCTCTAGACTGGGTCAGGCAGAGATACAGTTGCAGTAGTCGCAACACCTTCCCTAGATGCAGACAAGGAAATGACAAAGGCCGAGGATTATGCAATCACAAAAATATCTTTGGGGAAGAGGGGGAAGCAGGGTGAGTTAGACTTGCTGAAAGAAGCGGCCAAGGCGGTAGAAGCCCGCTATGAAAAGGAGGCCCAGAAGTTCAAGGAAGAAAAGGAGAAGAACACAAATCTTGTTGGAATTCTGACAGAGCTTGCCCAACCCATCAATGTCATTCCTTCGGAAGCTTCCTCATCCAGAGCACCGCTCCCACAGGGTGATATTGACGTGCTCAAAAGTACAAAAAAGAAAGTGCGGGCAGCTGATTATTGGGTAGCTGAATAGGCAGGAAATGTATGACATTTCCTAGTGATAACTCTCCCAGACCTATATGCCACCAACAATGTTATACATCAGGTGAAGACTACTATTACCATCTGGGAGGGAGAGGTCAAGAAGTACGAGGCTTGGGTAGGTGAGTTAGGAGAACTCATGAGCATTGGAGAGGTAATTGTCTCTAAAGCTAGAATTTTGGGAGAGGAGTCCTTTGATTTTGTCTGGACCCAGCGATCTCACATTAGAGATAACCAAGAAACTGGTAGGGGCTCTACGGGACAAGGTGCTAGAGATTGATTATTCTTTGAATTTATACAAGGCATTCATTACAAGGGTTTCAAGAGTTGATCCTTTTAGTACTGAGATGTGTACTCTGGAGGAGTATGTCGTAGGTAAATTTGATGAGCTAATGGAAGCTCGATACCAGTCCTTGGAAGGAATTGACAGAGTGGCAATGTCCCGTATATCTCGCATGGTGCTCTGAGGCCATGACACTGCGAAGATGGCCACCGAATTCAAGGCAAAAACTCTGGATCTGGGTGAATAGGTGGAGGCAGCTAGATATTGTCGGTCAAACCTCAAAGATATTGATGAGGATGGAGCTTCCCAACTCCTAAAAAACATTCAAAGACAACAAGGAGCAATAAGGCTCTCTAGAGTCTGGATATTTTCACCAACAAAGCACATTTTGTATTCATTATTTTTGGAGCATAAGCTCCCAGATCTCAGAGTTTTGGATCTATCTTTTTGCATTCTTTTGATGGCATGTGTCCAGGTTCCCCGAAGGTGACTGGTCATTTTCAAAGTAGTTAATAAGAGCGTCAGAAGTGGGTGACCCCAACAAGGCACGTCAATTCAAGGCAAGTGGTCTTCCCAAGGCACCACTCTAGCATAACATCTAGCGCATTGGAGATAGTGAGCCACTTTTCCATTAATGAGGCATGTAGCCTCGATCCCCAGGGGATCAGATTTCTTCTATTCTCCCTCTGGCTCTCTTCTCAAGGCTGGTTCTTCCATATCTCTTTTCTTGTCTTATTCTTCTGACATGTCATACCTTTGTTCTTCTTGAGGTTGTTGTAACGTGGTGCAGGTAGTACCAGCCACTGGAAATTGTATTTTATTGATTGAGTGTAAAGATGAGTTAGGTTAATTTTAGGGCTAATCTATGTATAAGTAGTAAGTCTGACCTCATTCCAAGGGTCGACAGAATTGATGATTTTGCAGTCCATAGCTATAGCATTTTAGTGTTTCATTTCTAGTAGTTGCAGAGCTCAATTCTCCTTAGTTCTTAGGAGTTCAGTAGATAGACGTTGCCTTGGAGCCATTGTTGATGCACTCACCAGTGATGCTGGAAAACCATTAATGAAGAAGGACGGATTCTCACAATGTTTTTGTTGGTCTCTTGATCTCTGAGTTAATACTCTTTTGTGGTGTATGTTTCTTATGTCCCTTGCTCTAATATTTTAAGTAGATTAATGACCTCCTTTTCCCTCGCTATTGAATATATATGAAATGATGGTTCTGTGTGTATTCAATATTTTAGTGTAGCATGTTACAGCATGGTTGATGTTTTAAATATATTTGCATGACTATAGGTAGATGGAATATTCCTAACCCTAGCCTATCTTTTGAAGTTTATTTGGTTAACTAACGAATGCTTTCAAGAAACCCCAACTTACCTAAATCCCTGGAGAAGATGAGCTGAGATAACCAGCTATCCCCCTAAAAAAAATAGTCACACTCCCAACTAAGCTCCCGCACCGTCGAGACCAACCTCTCACGTGCTTGAAGGCCCATAGAATTTATTCCCTTGACAACCTTTACAGGCAAAGTTGGCCGATACCCCAGTACTCGGTGACAACTTACATCTGTTGGTGGACCTGGTCACAAAGTCCCATCAACAGATCCCTAATCAAATACCTGATGATGAGCGATGAAGTCCTCCAGAATTCGGCCCCATCCAATTGAAAATCTGTGACCTCATCGATCTGGCAGAAGTAAACCACCGATGACTGCACCCAAGATCACTGACAAATTGGGAAATGAAGCAAACTATGCCCATGTGATGGTATCATATCCAATAGTGTTGTCCCCAAACACTCATCTGCATGCGCTCCCATCGTATACCAGATCATAGTATACTCTCTCTCCACGGGTCAGAATACTAAGCAATCTGTATGCATCCTCAGGCGTGATAGTCATCTCACCGAGGGGTAGATGGAAGGTATTATGGTTAGAGTGCCACCGCTCTGCCATAGCTATAAGTAAACCTTGTTTTAGTTCAAACCGAGGGATATCAAGTAGGAATTGTAACCCACACTGCTCTATAATTCGTCTCTCTAGATCTGTCAGCTCATCAACTAGATCAAAAATCCAATGCACGATATTTCATACATACAACTTACAAAAATGTGCCTAAATTTTGTAAACAAAGTGAATTATATTAGCATCTTTATATCAGTGTATTATTTCATGTCAATCAAACAAATCAATTCTATCCTTGCTCTATTTTGAGCGCATCAACCTATTATTCCTAACCTCTAGATATTGAGAAGGGAGCAATACATTATTTTTTCTACCAATATGATTGACACATCAAACATCCATTTATATGATTATTCTAACATCCTAAACACTTAGTAGCATCATGGAAACACATCTATCTATCTTGGAAATCAATCCGGTAATCCAAAGGATCAATCGAAAGCAGTTTGTTCATCCTAAAATTAGGTTTTTAATCAATTTTCTAGCAGGCGTCACTTGGCTAAGTGTATGCATCATTTCTGACATCATACACGTGATTTTAATCATTGGAGGTGGTACTTTATGGTATACGCGACATTTCACAAACCTAGGCGTCATTTAAAACTTCCTAGGCGACATTAAAAACATACTTTTGCCAAAGGGTTTGCTACGCAACATTTTAATTATTGGATGCAAATTTTGACCTAATTACTAGGCGGTGTTTTACTACTCCTACGCGTCATTTCATCATGTAGAGGTGGAATTTAACTACCCTAGGCATCATTTAATCTATCCTAAGCGGCATTTTACAGAAATTAATCTAAAAAGCATCAATAATTGCAATAAATGCCATCAAACAATGTAATAAATGCACTAGGAAGGTCAAAACCACTTATTGGATGTCTGTAGTCCAAGGGTCTCTGATACTGGTGCCCTCTCTCAAACTGATGCTCACAAATGGGGACCACCATAGCTATCAATTTCACCAGGACCAGAGTAAAATCTCTATAGTAAAAAGTGAAAATGAATAGTAAATTTGGGTTTTTCAACCTATTTAAGTTGTTTGACCTAATTTTAGAGAGATTTTTGACCCAGTGGGACCTAATCTGCATTTTTTTTGCATACTGGGGCATGTTGTGACATCATCATCATCATAATCAATGTTTTCAGAAATGAAATCATCTTGGATCTTATTTTACATCAGTGTCATCATGTTTTGCATCTGGACATCAAAATGCTTTCATTTCTGAGGGGCATCATCATATCATCAAATTAGGGTTCTACATCATATCTTACATCAAATACGGGGCATTAAAATTCAAAATTTTATTAGTGGGGCATTCTTTATTAGTTCTAAATTAGTTTCACATCATATTCTGCATCTATCAAGTCAGGGATTTTGCATCAGTTTCTCATCACGGATTTGGCATTAGAGTTTCATATCAGGTTATCATTTTCACTTCAAGTTTTACATCAACCAATCAACATCGAATCAATGATCAAGACATCAAGTTTTCTTTGAATCAATGCACTTCATACATCAATTCAAAGAGGGGCATTTGTAAACACCTAAAATTTACCAGGTGTTCTCTTATCAAGCAAATCTGCATTTTTCATCAAATTGCTCCTAATCTCATCAAATTGCATCAAAATGGATCAAAATAAAATCAAATGGACATTTATTAATCAAAATGGAAAAAATCAATTTAAATCAAAGGATTAATTAATCATGACATCAAATAATCAAATATAAGCCTAAAAGGATCAATCAAAATTATATAATTGATTTTAAGCAATTAATTGTATAGTTTTTAATCAAAAAATAAATTAACCCTATTCATACCTACATGGCCAATTTAATTAATTGGTTGAATTAAATAATCATAATATCTCTCAACATGAATTTGAGCAACCAATGGGAATTGAGAACACAAAGCACATGGATCACTCCTAAATTTGAATCTTAATCACTCATTTTGAACTTTCAATCTCAATCACTCAAATTTGTCCCTTTGTCCAAACCTTTGAGACAATCATTTAAATTGTCCCCTCATTTGAAACCATTTCAAAGCCTCTCACTCAACCATGGCTTAACTATGATCAATTACTCCACCCCCTACACTTGGGAAAATCCTATAAATTGAAGCCATTTTGAGAGCATTAAGGATCCTAGAAATTTGAATAAAAAGCATCAAACCTCTTGTCATTTTCATAGCAATTTGAGAATTTTAAGAGTTTATCATAGCATATTTGCATCATGGAGATCAAATTGAGTGCATTTGAGTACAATTTTATCATGATTTGAGAGAATTGAGCTAGATTTAGGCATTTATCTTCATCAAATTCTCGTTCTAGGACTATCATTGAAAGAGATTAAGGCTGAGAGATTTTTCAACATGCTTAGATAGAGAGCCATGATATGATTATTGTTTTAATTGCAATTATTAGATTAAATCTCCATTATTTTCCCATAGAATTGTAGTTGAATAAACTAATTTCATGAAGGAGTATTTTATTCACACACAGTCCCTATTATGATGCTCTACACTATGTCATATTTTTAGCCTACTCCTTGAGGGCTCATTGTCATGAATAGTGTTGTGAGTGACATAATGGACCTCCTTTACCCTTGTTTCTACACTTGGGGGGAAATGACCTCTTCTCAATATATCTTTCATTATTTTAAGGATCCACTTTTCCCTTAGTTAAGTAGTATCTATTTATCGTGTGACATCCAATCATACATAGAAATGTTGGTTTACATTACGGATACACGTCCTTAATTGTAAACCTTTTCATTGTTTGCAATTGGGTTTACATGGTAGATAAATCCCTTACCTTGGAGACTGAACTATGTGTCATCCTTCATAAGGATCACTTTTTCACTTCTTTCATGGTATCTCTACACATTTATACCTTCCATGACCTCATAGGAGTTGTGACCTCTTTGGCTTGGACTGGGTGTTGCTTGTGGATATTGTCTTGATGTTGAAAGATGCTTTATCCTTATTTCTCTTTTTTCTTAAGCTTATATTTTATTCTAGATAGATAGAGTACACTGGGATAACACAATATGTTGGGGCTAGTTACTCTCCCTTTTTAAGGATTGGTTGACTAGCATAACACAATTTTCTAGACAATTTGACCTATCCTCATGTGCACACACAAGCAAAGCCGCCATAAGGCACATAGTTTTTATGGGATTCACTATCAATCACACTAACCTGTTAGACAATTAAATCATCTCCTTTGGATTCCTTCTTGGATTGTTAATAATCTAGAAGGCCTAATCCTTGTATTTTTATTTTTTGATCCATTAAGGACACACACGTCCTTATGCCCAGATCAAATTTTGCGGATTGCTCTTTTAGAAATGCAATTTCCTGAGGGTGAATCCTCTATGGTTTGACTAGCATGAACACAAACTTTCTAGACTTTTCAACACCGTCTTCTTTTGTAGCATGATTTTTTGTGTGATTCATAGTAAGACACACAAATCTTACTGGGCGAGTTAATCACACCCCTTTTTATTTTTACATGCATTTAGAATAGACATTCAATCATTTCAATATAACTTGAGCTAGGTAACTCTAATTTTGATGTCGTTACGAGCGTTGGAATTATGATTCAGTAATTTTGCTCCTGAAATGCATTTAGGAAAGTTGAGGAAAGTTCCTAAATGGTTTTGGAAGGGTGTTTCTCATCACTTTTCATTTTGAGTTCGTCACGATACACATGTCTCCCTATTTCACCTTTCTAAAATTAGCAAGACAAAACAGGGGGCATATAGTTACCCATGAAATTCAATAAATAATCCCTTATTAATTCCTATGTGGTTTTGATTATCACTGACAGGTGTTTTGCAGGATGCAGTTACTAACAATTTCTTGTTGGTTCTATGCGTTGTGGACTTGCCTATATCCTTTTTCCTTTACTAAATTTTTCTAACTTTAGCTTGCATATGCACGTAGTGTTATATATCACTAATGTGGGGGCTAAAGGTATCATCATAAATTGGAATCATTTCAATTTAGTGATGGTTTAGCACCCTTTTTAGTGTGAGTTCATGATACACTTGCATTTATGATGCATTGGACTTGTTTATTTTCTCTCTCCTAGGAGAAATAGGGGTAGGATCTAGAAAATCCCCCTTGATTTCCCTCTTATTTGGTGCAAATATCAAGGTAGGACTTTGTTAGAAATAGGAAATGTCCTATTCTCCCAAGAACACCTGCATGCACGACTGTCACAAGAAGAAGCAAAGACATAAGAGAAGAGAAGAAACTATGGCGGCCAAAAGGTCAGAGACATGAAATCCATGTTGAAAGAAAAAAGGTTCTATATTATCAACGATAGAATACAATACAATCTCCTTAATAAAAAGTAAAGTGGTGAGTCCTTATAAAAGGATACCAAAACCCTAAAGGGGAAAACCCTAAAGACTAATAAGCTACCTAAGTATAACTTAAGCATAGAGTATAATAGACTAATAATTAAATGATTTAATTATTAGCTATTATATGACTACTCTAACACCCCCCCTTAAGTGTAACTTAGGGAGAAGCAAAACAACTAAAGACTAAAGGATGCATGAAAACAAGATGCATGAAAGGAACTATGGGTCCCGGCAACTAGGCCTGATCAGGTACCCAAGTACAAGAAATAAACTAGATGAAGAAAACTAAGCCTTCAATCTAGGGAAAGTCCCAGAGAGAGGAACAAGAATGAGCAAGAAGCATCTCTGAAGCATGGAACTGTAAACTCTGTCAGAAGAAACTGCTGGAACCCTCACTGAAGTGCATGACCAGGTAGAGAAGACAATGTCTAAAGAGCTGATCAGTCAAACCAGGAAGCAATAGAACCAACAGGTGAACCCCCCCATAATACTGAATAGGGAGAGGTGACAGGAACAATGAAATGCAATGCCAGAAACATCTGCAGAAGAAAGAACCAAGAACACCAACAATGCAAAAAAAGTACAAACACAGGATAAAGGGCGGTGTCACCGACACACAGCATGGGCTAATATCATGGAAGGTATGCTCACTTGACAAAGGTGGATGAGCCTAAAATGGTATAACATCATAACCCCCCATGGCACTTTATAACAGAGTGCAAGTACAAAAACCATACAAGGTGTACAAGATCCCAGAAATGTAGAAGTAGACACTTTATCTTAGTGCGGTTACAGAACAAAGATGCAACAGTGGAGAACCATACAAGCTCAGAAGTCAGAAAGAAGAGTGAGCTAGAAAATCAGAAGAAGAGATCCCAGGACCTGTAGAACCCAAGTAATCCGCCAGAGTGCAAAAACTACCAAACTCAGAGGAGAGAGAACCTAAAGAAAAATCTAGAAAAAATACCCCTGCAACTGAATAGTTCACTGAACCAGCTTTTCAACGATATCTGGTTTGCCAAAAAAGGAGTCTGGATGAGCCAAATATGGCTCCCGAAAGGCAAAAACAAACATTAGACTTCAACAGAAAAAAATGCTTTCAAAATAGTAGAGCCAAAAATCCTAATCACCATAGTCAGAAAGAGATTAGAAAGAGCTTTCTGATGATATAAAGAAGTCAAAAATCTGATGCTGTATGCTCAAGATACGGCCAAAAGACCACAGGCAGCTCCAGAGAACAAAAAAATCAAAGAGAATGACGGTTTCTTGCATGTCAAATTTAATCACGACATGGTGATGCAGGCATATGTACTGATGATGTCAGCATGTAGGTCTGACGTACCTTCCTGTGTCATCTGTCAGTACCCTTTTGGTATGCATGCAAAAAGTAACCTAACCATGAGGTATAATCCTTTTTCATCTCCTCTTTCAAAGTTCTTTTTCATCCTGAAACTATTCTTTTTTCGCTCATCTCTTTTTGCAATGTCGAACTAACTGTTATTTGCGATCTCAAGACAATTTTAGAAGACTGTGCCTCCAAGGACTAGGTTAAGGTATGCCTATCCCTGATGGGTATGCAAAGGTTATCCTACCCCTAGGGACTAGGATGAGGTCATCCTACCCCTGGGGAATAGGCGTAGGTTGACCTAGCCCTAAGGCACAACCCTTTCGGGATCCCGGGCCCATTTCAAATTTCAAGGCTTCCCGCCTTGTGTAGTCAACGCTTGAGGGGTGTAATCTTGAAATCACTATAAATTCACACTCAATGCTTCATTTGGTATGATGATGAGATATTAAAACTTCACGTGGACAAGCTCGCGTGGACATCCCAATTTGACATAGTGCAATTGCAAGGTGGAAACAAGAAGGCTTGAAAACATCCATTAAAGTAAGAGATCTCTTCACTTTGCATTCTTCTCCCAATCAAGCGTTCAAGTGTTCAAGACATCAACATGGGGTAGCCAATGAATTGATTTGGTGGCTTAGATTACTTCAGCCTTAGGGGCTTGGTATGATTTCCATTTTATTTTCAAATCTATACATTGTTGCTTCATATTTACATACACATTTACATTTTTATGATAGGGTTTCACTCTCTAGGGTTAGATATTTTCATCTTACATACATTTATATATACATTATAGATTCACAGGCACTACACACACAACAATATTTCCTAATGGCTATTCGTGGAGGTGGAAATTACCAGAATGGTGGGTTGACTAAGACAATCCCCTATATAGCCACCCACACATACCCTTTTTCATATTTGCAGGTTTTGGAAGGATAGATTGAAGTACAGATCGATATACCCTTTTGGAAGAAGATCAAAGATCCAAAATTCATTTTCTGTTCCATCAACTATTAGGTGCAAGCCAAATTTGACCTACCCCGGATAGTGGAGATACATTTCTTATTTTCAGATCGGATAGTTCTAGTGCCAAATATAGGGTTCCAGTTCAGTTTTATAGTCCTAAACTAGGTCGAGGTCAGCCTAATCCTAGGTCAATTTTTTGCATGTCACCATCCACCTTACAAGTCGTCATAGCCCCTCTTGGTCAACATAGTCCTGAGTTTCCCAAGTTTCTGGGTTTTGCAGATCTCACTTTTTTGCTCTCGAACCCTGAATTATTCCAAATTCTGACACAATCTTCTGGTAGGTCTTCAGGTTTGTATTTTCAAGCTAAGTTAACTTCATTTATTATTTTCATTACTTTCTTTTCATATATTTCCTTTTCATATTAGTTTCAATCTCATCTTGTAGGGAAAAGAATAATTTAATTCAAGCAATTTCCCCCTTTGTGAAGGTTACACATTAGCACTTCTTTTTATGTTAATCAGGTCTCCTTTGGTGGTGGAATCTTGGTATTTTTCCTTCCTATGTTGTGGGGTGTTCCAATTTCCCCATATATATTTATATATTTTTATTTTTATTGATATTTATATTTATATCTCTGTGTGTGTATTAATTTAGATTTTTATTTTTATTTGTACTTGTAAATAATTCTATTAGGTCTAAGAAGTAGATAAATTGAATAGGTTTATTAAGTCTATAAGTTCACTTAGTGTATTAGTTGTCTCACCACATCTAGACACATGATCGATGCTCTCACACTTGTCCTAAACATTGTACATGTGTCACATCTATTGGTGGATTAGTCAATATTTCTATTTTAACTCCCCACTTCCTTCTTTTCCTACATATATAAGGAGATTGTTGTATATTTATGCATTTTATGATAATTTTTTGTTAATTCTTGTTGCTTGAATTCTCTTGTGAAAGTTATTGAATTTTACATTCATAGTTATTAATCCAACAAAAATGACTTTTGAATAAAATCAAGGCCTCTAATTTGACTAGATAATTCCTTAAACTAATTGAGGTACCCATGGACTAAATTCTTCATGCACACTTGGACCAAATTGATTAAGAACATCCTTATGAAATTTTTCCCATGCAAGAAAATTATCTAAGCACAATTTTACACATTTTTTTTGTGTGCACTGGATTGAATGTGACGATCTTACCTTCAATGTGCACACAATGCTAAAATGCATTATGCATATATAGACATCTATCAACATAGATTAATTTACAATTATACAACCATTAATTTTAATAAATTTGTATGCCACTCAATGCAAATTAATCATATGCACCTAACAATCATTTTCAAAAAATCTAATTATCTTATTTCATCTTAGGTGTTTGTGTACAAGCTTATGCAATAACTCCACCAAATCCTCTTTCACACCTCTTAGCATTGTGATCTTGCACGCGGGTGCAAATGCAATTTCAGAAATATTATTTCTTGGACACTATTAATGTTTAAACATACCCATACCTACACCACGTGATCATGTCGTCTAAATAGTACTATATATAAATGATGCCTAGAACACTCTTTGACACATGTGAAACACTCCATATACACATGAATCTTGTTAACATATTGTCAAATTCTTAGGCGAAGGCCACTATTACAACACACTGTATATTTTGTATAGTGGGTCATCCTACTAGTGAGTTTAGTCACGGTAACTAGCCTAGTATGGTTGTACCCTATATTCTCCATGGTAAATTAGGTATACATATGTCTCTATCCATTAGATCACATTCCATATCATATTTTATAAACACATGTATTATAGACCTTTAATGAACAAGAGACACAAAGCGTCAAAGTTCCTGCCAATAGAGAAAGAAAAGCAGGGAGATATGGAGAGAGAGTTAAAAGGGATAGAAAGATATGTAATAGATAAATATATAGAGAGGGAGAGACAAGAGAGAATAAGAGTGGATGAAATAAATATAAAGATAGAGATAAGAAGTGATTTATAGAGAATATAATGATAGAGAGAGTTGAGAGAGAATTGAGAAAATTAAACTATCAAGCTTTGTAAAACGACAAATATTTATGTCATTTTAAGGAACATTTAAATAACAACTACAACTTTT
>MU215112.1:165769-200288 GCA_018584345.1 Thuja plicata
TATATATATATATGTATGTATAATGAGTAAAAGATATGCTCAAATAGTATTCAGCACAGGCCTTACTTGAAATGCTGAAATTGAGTACATATCCCGAGATGGGAGAATCAAACTTAATTAGCTCAAGAAGCTGTTGTTTATCCAACTGATAGTAGATTCATAATCCTCCAATACTAAGTGAATTTCATAGGGTAAGTTAAATGTAATTGGAGGTTCTCCTTTTTACTTATATGATACATTGGAAGGTCAATTTTAAATTATAGTCAAGCTTATCTATGTATTAACCTTTACAGTGCAGCACATATCTCAGAGACAAAATAAAAGAAGGTTATAATAGTTTTGTTGTCATTACATAATCCTTTTTTTTTTTTAATACTAACCCTTAATCAGTCGGAGTGGTAGAGTTTTGCTGTGTTTTTTCAGGAGGATACAATCAAGAATCTACCTCTACCACCAGATCATATATCTCCAGCATGGATGTATACAAATTCACATACTAAATGATGTATCGATAAAAGGTATCATCTAAAAGCAGCATTGTAAGAGTTGTATTTGTAATTACTCGATATTATCGAGCAGTGGGTATGTCCACTGAAAGGATGTATTTAGAATAGACATAAGACTCATCTTGTATAAGTAATGGGTATGCCCACGAGGAATATGTAATAATAAAATCTTGACCATGGTTGAGTCGTGGGTATACCCACGTATAACTGTAAAAGTATAGGACCTTAGGTCTCGGGCTAGGCTAGAGGTTTTCTCCACCCCGCTCTTTCCTACCAGCGCCCGCAGTGAGTGGGGTCACATGTATATAAATAAATTTAATATAATAATAAAAAATTTCAGGGCTTCGGCCTTTTGCCGATCAAAATATATATATATAATCTCTAACACAAATAGAATTACCATGTTTATGTAATTTCATCTTCTTTAGATTAAATTCCTCCTTTGGGCTATGCGTATTTTGGTCAAAGTGAATTGGTCAAAGTGAATCAAGGAATTTGAAGGTGTCTTAGGGGAGGAATTTTTTTTGGAATCAAGCTCATAGGACCTAGCACGATGTCTATGGTGGCGGTCAAGGGCACATTTATTATATATTTTTTTTGTTTTAAATTTGAGTTGGTTTAGGATCAATTAACCTCAGGTCCTTTTCTTCTTTAGGAGGAAGAACAGAGAGAACCACACTAAGTTAAAATATATAAGTTGTAGGGAATTTTTAGGATATACGAGGTGGAATTTAAGCATAAATAGGAGGTATGAAAGGTGTACGAAGGAGACTAGGTCCAGGTAAAGGAGATGAGACTAAAAAATTACTAAGTTCACAAATATTTTGGGTTTTGAATTTTTGATAGGACAAATGATATTGTTGAGGTTGAATTGGTTGAGATGTGCTAGGCCAAAAGAATTCAAGGTCAAAGTTCCCTGAACTGGCTAAAGGTTGATATATGTTATGGTTAATCATTATGATTTCTCCATTGTGGGGAAACTTAAAACACTTATGGATAGGAGATGAAATAGATTCCATGGAAGTGAACCAAGAAAGAACAAGTATAACTTGAAATTGATCTAAATTTGGGACGAAAACAAAGGTGACTTCTAAAGATTTCTTACCAACTTCAACGGGGAAGGTAATGGAACCATGGGTAGGACAAGTGAAACCATTGAAATTTTTCATCATCACATCAGATTTATCATATGAGTCACAATGGAGATGTCGTGTGAAAATATGTTCTTCAATTATAATATTCACCATGGGAATAGGATCTATAAGGAATCCACAAGAGGGAAGACTATTAATCTTCACAAAAATGTAAACAGGACCATCAAATGCCCTCATAGTCTCATTCAAATCAAATATAATGCAAAGCTCAAGTTTAGGTTTGGAGTTGGGTTGATCAATAAGATTGGAATCATTGTTGGCCTCAATACATTCATCATCATATTTCACAATAGTAGGAGGGTCAACAACATTTGTTGAAGAAGATGACAAGGAATAGGTAGACTTAATGGTATTGGTAGAATGAGAAGGTAAGTGATTGGTATAAATTTGCAAGGTTTGGTTTGGAGGAGCAGTGTATTTTTTTCCTTGATCATTAACACCCTCAATATATATAACATTAGAATCATTAAGGTCTCAAATAATAGTCTTCAAATGCAAGTATTTCTCAGTATCATGAGCGGGTTGATGATGATATTCACAAAAAACTTTGGGGTCAAAGGATTTGGATGTTTGTTTGGAAGGATCAATGGGTTTAATGGGAGGAAGTGTTAAGACATTAGCATTAATCAACTTCAACATCGCATTATGCAAAGATTTAGAAACAGGTGTGAAATCATGAGAAGGTTTAAAAATAGATGACAAACAATTCCATCCTAATTTTTCTCTCAAACAAATCCACCCCTTTACTTTTTTTAATAGCCACGTATTAATCTTTTCAACACTTTTGCAAATAACCACAAATTCATGTTTTTGACAATGATCACATTATCAATTTTTTTAACATTCCCCTCTACTACATTAGCAAATTATTATTTATTGTCCACATTTATTAATATGAAAGGCTATTTATAGGGGGAGCTACCTCATTTTTGTAGTCTAAAAAATATAAAAGAATGAAATTAACTGTATAAAATGTAATATACTTACCTTGCATTTACATTTTTAATAATTTAGATAATAGTAAAAATTATAATTACATATCATTAGTATTTATAATATTTACATTATTAGTAATGTCACTGTATTTATGACAATCACTAAAGGAGTTCAAATAATTGAATAATGTAAGGTCTAGATTTATTTTAGATAACTTGGAGTACATTCATAAGGGCTCAAAGTGTATGAACGCCATCCCATTTAAAGATTATTTTGTCCTTTAAATTAATTATATACAAATATTATATTATTGTAATATATTGTCATGTTGTTCTATTGGTAGTCTAAACTTTGAAAAGACTATTATATCTTCTTATAATAAATATCACAAACTAAGTTTGATTAATTAACATCTAGTTTATCATCAACTATCCAAAAACAAAACAATACAGCCTTGTATATGAAATATTGATTAAGTAGTTAATTAATAGTGTTAACATGAGGGACACTACACCAACTTAGTCAATTTCTCAATGTTTTAACATTTTTATTTTGTTGCATGAAGTCATGAAGAAAGAGAGTGTAAACCAAAAATACCTATGAAAATTTATATCAACCTCTTTAGATAAACATAAGAAATTAAGCAAGTAGATCCAAATTATTTGATGTTATAAATATTAACAATTGTTTCATGTTCTCGAATCAAGAGATGCATACTTTGACCTAATCATTAAATGACTCATTGACCATATTACACTCAACAACCTATTCACTAAATTTGTGTCGAGGTGTTTTAATACCCCCATGGGCCACCAAAATCACACCCCATAGAAGGATTATATGTGCTAGCCAACAATTCTATGTATCTACATGTTGATTCTCATCAATAATCACCCATGAAAAAAGACCCTCCAAGAGTCACATGGATCCTAAGTTAACATTTGCATTCATAATAATTCAATGCATGTACATCACAACTAGTTAGACAAAATATTGAGATGTATAGTTGTTTGGAGCGTAGGTGTCCACCATAAAGTTAACCATATATTTTTTTCACCAAGTTGTCTTCTACAACCATTAAAATAAAAAAAATTGGGCTAGTTGAACAATTTATCAATATGTTAATAACTACATAACCTTTCAACTAACACCCTCTTTCACCCTTGCATCTAAAATCTACAACGTCTACATGTATAATAATCGAGAGAATTTATTTGTTATGGATATATTCCTATAAAAGGATACACTAGCATACACATTAACAATATTGATAGTGTCAAGGCTCTAAATCAACAATATTATCTTGGTAGAGGTTATAGACATCCTACCACGTACCTACATTCACACACACACAAATATAACATTAATAATCTCAACATATTTACTCATGTTGGTCATGGTATTTGCACCACCACATGTAAAAATATTATACTATTCTAATATGTACATTCTCCTTTTTTAGTACTATGTTGAATATACACATCTATGTACCCTCTGGTATTAAAGATAAAAAGGTTCAAATCTAAATTTTTTTTGTAGTAGTAAGCGATGATCATGTTCACATCAACGTATTATAATTCTTATTGAAACTACAAGCATACAGAGCCACAAAAACTTCACCTTGATATGGCTAAGGTCTTACTACAACCAAAATAAACTTGCATTGAGCTAGACAATGAAGACGCATTTATTAAAACTTACTAATAACACATTGCACAATCATACACAAAACATTTTAGTATTTTTACTATTGAGCCACCTTTACCAGTACCATTTTTGTGGAACCACTAGGTGAAAACCACTTATATGCTCAATCATGTCACACAATATTAAAGCCTCATGTCATCTAAAGAGTCCATGTACTAGCTTTTACATAAACCTTGCCAACTCCTACACTTTTCCACATTACGAGCAATCTGTGCACATGTGTTTATGCAAATACAATCAATTCAACACTATATATAACCAACATGTGGCCACACCCATGTTACATGATCATGTCATTTTATCATACTCCTATCGACATGAGAACTGCACAACACACACACAATATTATACTTGTGAAATATGAATCACCACTACTGTGCATGAATCATTAATATTAGACCCATGTATGACTCATAAGGATTAGATAGGTCGTAAAATTCTATTAGTTAAAAGGCAAAAATTGATGTAATGGCTATGAATCAAGCACACCATAATTTCCACAAGGAATAACTAACTTATGGATGATGAGAATGTTTGGTTGTAATACAATGGTGGTGATATGGATTTTTTTTGTTGTTCATGAGGCATGAGACTCTTTATAATGCTTGTTCAGGTTTACCAAAAGGAAAATATTTAAGTAAAGGTTGGCAGTCCTTTATTTAAATATTTATTCTAAATGAGATTTCTTTTCTAATGGTTGTGAGTTGAGAAAATGTTAGATTATGCCATTTTTCATTCCAATGAGAGTAGTAGGGATGGACATGTGAGAATAAAGCCAATTGGCACTAGAAGAGGCTAGGAAAAGGCTCCTTACTATAAAAGGAATCAAGGAATTTGTTTGTATGAATGTATATTCCCCCTGAACTGTTTAAGGTAATTTTGTGCAAATTGCCTTAAACTTCCTCATTACCCAAACAAGGTTTTCCGTACTCCTCACTCAATCAAGGACATAGGAAATTTATTATGTTTTTTATGGATATTCGTTAATGGGTTATGGTAATATATGTTTCTAATAATAATAATAATAATTGAAGGAGACAATGCGTGATAGATTGGTGTATTTCATTGCTTAAGGGAAAGGATCGTTTGACCTCTCAGAAAAAAAGGGTGACATTTTTGTTGAACCATTCCACACATTTAAAAAAAAAATTCACCACACCAAGATTATTCGCGACATTATTATATACCCTTATCTCACTTGGCTCAATGATTGGTAATACATTCACAATATTTTAGTTTTCATTTCTATCAATTATCATACCCGCTATACCCACCAACGTTTTGGTTAAATTATCTAGTGAATAGTAGGGAGCCTTAAATATGGTTGGAGATGTGATTAAGCCACTATTACTTTATGCATTTTTAAGAATGTAGTTTTCTAGCCTTTTCTCAGAGGATTTGAATTTGTTCTTTTAACTATGCACTTTTATATAAAATTGAATATGAATCTTAATTTGGGTTTAGGTTGCTTGGTTTAGCTATTAAGTTGAAACAACCCTAAGGTAGGGTCCTTGAAACAAGTGGGCGCTAGTTCTATATACGTCATTTAGGAGATGTCTCATAAATTATGATAATTTCACTTTTTCTAGAAGAGGGACCAAGATTTATCAAGTATGAGGATGGGAAAATGGCTCATATTACTTGGCATCACCTCATGCTTTTGATCAATCGTATCCCAAGTTCATTAGTGCCATCAAAAAATAATAAAATAATGAGTTGTGGGCTTCTCTAAAAAGGTGCATCCTATTCAAATTATATTTTTGGGGTTACATGATTAAATTTTACCCTAATCCATCTCCCTTGTACATATTATTTCTCATAATAACACATTTTTCTTATAGATTTTCTAAGTTTGTGCTTGCTCTACTTTTATAGGTATGAAATTTCATAAATTCATCATCAATTTTCTCAAAATAATTTCAACCTAATCTTCTCTTAGTTATGGACACGTAGATATGATATGTCAAGCATGATCAAGAAAACAAAAATATGAATAAAAATTCCTGTAAAGTCTTGATTTGCATATTTTAGATTGACTTTGATTTGTATATAAATTTTGAGTTATATGCACATTTATTAATTATTGATTGGAGTGTGTGTAACTATTTAAAATTAATTTTAGACCTCTCTTACTTTTTAATGGGTTCTTAAGGGTTGATCCAGCAAAATCAAGAAGAGAATAAGTGAATTGGGAAGCCCCGGAAGAGGGTTGGATCAAAGTTAACTTTGATGGAGCAGAGAATGGTAATTCGGGACCATTTAGTTTTGGATGTGTAGCTAGGGATTCTAATGGTAAAATCATTGCCACTAAGAAAACAAGGTTAGGTCACGTGACCAGCAATGATTGAGGCTCAGGATGCATTGCTTGGGGTGGAGATGTTGCAGAGGCTACATGTAGATAAATTACATTTGGAAGGTGACTCCCAAATCATTGTGAATGTCATTACATCTGGTAAATCCTTTGCATGATGATCGAAAAAATCCACCTCAATTATCAAGAAGAAATTTATCTCATTTCAAACTTTTAAAATTTCACATATCTATCAGGAGGGAAATGCACTGGTCGATTCTTTGTCCAAGTTGGCAGTTGACGTGGAAGGATGAGGTGGAAGATAACATTGCAATATGAGGTGTATGGTACCATCGCAATTAGGTTGGTGTTTGTGACATAAGGGATGGGAGTGGAAAATATTTCTTTTCATTTTGAAGGATGAAAGTACATTAAATGTTGTCAAGGTGGCATAATGGTGTGTCCTTTGAGACTATCTTCACATGTATGTTTTGTGCCTTGCATTCAATGTAGGAGAATTATGGTACCCTATACATTCCTTAATTCACAATTCTAAATGCAAATATTTGTGGGTGATGAGAGAGGCATGTGGTCTGAGGGTGGTGCAGATCAGAGTGGCGCCATGGAAGAATTTTTTCGTTTGATGCCACAAAAAAAAAATGGCCTTTATAGGGCCGATGATAGAGGAAAGGTTGAAAAATGTTTTCACCTCTAATCACCCTTTCTTTCTTGACGTGCTCACAACTTTGTTGGGCGTTGAGTATGTGGTTTCAAAATTATGATGGAATCATAACACATATATTGTGTGTGGGGACTACATTTTGGGATAAAGTGTGAGGTGAAGTCAATCAGGGAGAGCTATGTGCACCTAGAGTGGAGGGTGGATTTGGATAAAATTTTGTAGTGTGTTGTCGTTGGCCAAGGATTTGTGACTACGCAATGTGACTAGCTTGGTTTTTCTGGGGTTCCTCCTTTGGTACATCATTTCTTGTTGTATAGAGCCCTGGGGAATATCCCAAAAAGAAATAAATATGCTCAAAAAAATTGGGCTCTATTAATATATTGCATGCACGATAGGGAGCTAGAACTGGCGACTAGGGTTCTTAGAAGCCATATGGATTCTTCCCTATTAAAACTGAAGTTGACAGGGGCTTGGTTGGACATGGAGGCTCAGAGGAGAGAAAGGAGATGGAATGTATGAGGTTGGGGACATGGTCATGTGAGGAGTGCTTGTGGATGCAACTGTGATAGGGTAGCCCATGGAAGAGGTTGTGGGGGTGCTTGTGCTCCATGGAGAGGGCACTACCGAGCTCATGGTGGTTTTGCTAGGTTTGGTGGTCTGTGGAAGGAAGATGCTAGTGGTGATATAATCAACCTCCTTATTGGTGGTTCTTTCCATGATGTTGAAGTATCTTGGCGTGGTGGTGTTGATGATAGGGGTGGTTCATCAACACGTAGCCCACATTGTCTTGCTAGGTTCTCAGTGTTTTGTGTCAGTTGTAGAAGTGTAATGTGCATGTTCATATGCAATACTGTAGTCTTTTTTGTATAATTTGAGTTTGGGAGTGGGTGGTAAATTCACAAGGGTGGTCTTTTGTTTATGGCTTCCATCCAATTGGTCACATTAGGGATGTATGGTCTGAAATTGGATTGATGGGTCTAGTGGTTTTTTGTATTTTATAGATAGAGAATATCAAGTTATACATGTAATGATCATTATATTTTTAATAATAAAGTACTTTTTTACTGATAAAAAAAAGTTTAGACCTCTCTTAACTCAAACAAAAAGGTCCCAATGTATGACTTAGTGCTTTTGTGACTTTTTATATTTATTTAATATATGTTGAAAATCAATCTGAATATTGAATAATAATGTGGATGAACTAATTTAGGTACTTTTGAAAAGTGTTTAAATGCCTGTAAATATTGAATAAAAATGTTTTGATCTTTACTAAACATTGAATATTACTAATAAAGTAAATAGAAAAGATAAACTACCTCTTCTTTGTATCTTCAATATCCTTTTGATGTCCAAATGAACTAGATCTAAATATTTACAATTGCTGAAATGATTTATGAGAGTAAAATATTTCTTAGTGATTTTGTGTTGTTTGATTATATAACTAAAAGAAAGTTAAAATTTTAATTTTGTAAATCAACTAATTATTGAATTCATTTACTAGATAAGGTGTAGATTTATAAAGTAAACAAATATCTCAGGGGTGATGGGTGACAACGGCTACAACATGCGATTGCAATCATGGCATTTTCACCAGCAATGGGGATCCTCAGGTGAGGATCATAGTCATTCGTAGTGGAAAAGAAGGAGAAATGGGATCCCTTGGAAAGGTGATGGAAGAAGTGAGAGATGACCCCTCAATAGATATCCGCTGCAACAGTTTAACACAGGGACAAAGCTTCCAATGGGCCCCAGATAGAGCTTCTTTTGACATAATAGTTCTAGACAACAAGTTAATAGTAGGGATGGTGGGCGAAGGGAGAACAATGGATCCTTCCCGAGGCAGGGAAAAAAATTTAGGCTTACCCCACAAAACTTCAACTTCAAACAGATCAAGAAATTTTTTTGGTGCCCTAAGGACAACAAGAAAAGTTCAAATGTCATATACACCCAGATCAGGGATAACTTTAAGAAACCCCCCCTTAAGAAAATATGTAAAATCTTGGCGAATCCTACACTATTTTAAGAGGAAAAAATTAATATTATTGGCAATTTTTTTTAATTTGAAAGGATAAAATATTAATTATACTAGCAATTTTTTTTCAATCATATGAAAATTTTGTAAAATTTTAGCGAATCTTTCATTATTAAAGAAAATCGATTTATCAAACTCGAAGGATAATTTTTCCCATTTTATCGGCGCAATTACCCTACAAATTATTCAACAGGGGTTTGGGGGCAGCCCCAAGACAGGGTCAAGGGGCAGCGCCCCCAAGACGGGGTCAAGGGTCAAATGGCTTTTATTAGTTTTTAAAGTAACCCTGAGTTTATTTTATATCGTGTGACAAGAACTAAAACTATTTTTAATAAGCGTTGGATGATCCCAAATCAATGGTGTGAGTTCTATTTTGGGCCAAAGTATTAAAGGACACAAAGATTCCACCAAAAGTCTCTGGAATAGAGACATGTCAGTTGTCACACATGTCAAATCTATTTCGGGCCAAAGTTTTAAAATACATAAAGTTCCATAGAAAGTCTTCGAAATAGAGACACATGTCAATTATATATACGTAACCCATACCCTAACCTTAAATTTTGACCACATATTGGTGAATATGCTTGTTAATTATGATAAGATTTGGAAATTGTAGGTGAATTTTTTCAATTTACTATGTCCAAAAATTAGATTCGGTTGGCGATATTGTGAAAAAAAAGGATTAAAATACATAAACCAATAGGCGACGGGCCCGGGAATTTGACCCAAATTTATAAAGTTCAGGCGACACTACCCACATGATATTCACATTATATTCGCCAAATTTTGGGTCCCTGACATGAGAGATTCGCCAAATGGCGAATATTTGCCACTAAATTTTTCCCTGACCCAGACTATAAATCAAGAGCTTAACAAAGAGGTAGGTAATCCTGAGTATATTAGGGATTCCTCTTTATTAATTGAAAACCAACAATGGAAAGAGTTTGTTGATCATTTGCAAGATAGGGCTTTCTTTATGAAATGGTTGGGACCATGGCTGTCAATTATGAAAATACAACGATGGGTGGTGGAGCATTGGGGGGATCATTTTGAGATTAAAACCCTAACCAATGATTTTTTATTGATCCTCTACCCCTCAAAAATGGATAAGGATTGGATTCCTAAGGGAGGCTCATATATGCTAGATAATAAGGGTTTCTATGTTTGTGATTGGAGACCCAACTTCAATCTGGATGTAGAAAAAGTCACAGAAGTAGCGATATGGTTGAAGCTTAAAAACTTGCCATGGGAATACAAAGATGAAGCTACTCTCAAATTAATTGGAAATAGTATTGGATCCTTCATAAGTGAGGAGGAAGGTGTTGATGCTAATGACTTTTATTACTTCTCTAAGGTTTTGGAGAAAATATAGGATTGCTATCAAATCCCAGAATATGTTGTTTTAGGATCTTCAAAAGGTGAATGACGACTAAAAATTGAAGCAGATTGTGCAGAGAAGGAGTTATCCTTTGAGGTGGAAAAAAAAAAAATAAGGGGCTTGAGGTCAATAGAAACTTGGATTGGATTAAGGAGATAGAGGAACTTTAAACTCAATCCCCTTCTTGGTCTATCCAATTTGAGGAGGAAATTATTTGAATCGGGATGATGTATGGAGAGCATATCAGGGAGAGAATAGTGAGGAGAATGTTAATAATAATGTGATAAGAACAGTGGTAGTAGGCTCCACCTCATAGAATTTCAACACACATAGCCCTGACTCAACCCAAATGGTCAAAGAAACCCCCTTATCTCCATGCAAGAAGGACAATATACAAGTTGACATAGGGGATGGGAAGATAGGGAACTCAACAGTTGTTCTTGACACTATGGAGAAGCATCAACATACCCCTAGACACTCTAGAGGAAGGAATATAGATAGAAGTAACAAACCTAATTTTACAATGGATGGATCCTATGGAATAAATTTTCATGAGGAAGCCTCGGGCTTAGATGAAAATAAAAATCTAGACTTATGAAAAGACATTCAGATCTCCCCAATAAGAAACTTGGAGACTTCCAGGGATGATATGTAAGAAAATGGGAACAATGGATGGGCTTCTAAATCAGAATATGAATCTCAAGAGGATGGAGGTGGGAATGAGGAGTTGGGGTTGCAAGATCAGACAAATATCATTGAGGAGAGGACTATTAAGTAGACCCTTCACAAGTTCAGAAACCAAAAGTAAAATCTAAACAAAACAGAGGCCCAAAACCAATGCAAGTGAAACTTGCAATAGCTGGTAATGCAGCAGACTGGGAAAAATTGTTGAGATGGGAAAGAGGCTATCCCTCTTCCCGGAAGCAATGAAGCTTATATCGTGGAATTTTAGGGGCTGCAATTCCCCTAACAAGAGGTTTTTGGTCAAACATTGTCTTGACCAAACCCAACCAGATCTAGTGTTCTTTCAGAAAACTAAGCTAAGTGGGGAGGGTAGGTTGCAATTCTTGAGAAAGATTGGTATGTGGGGATGTCTATTCATTGAGGTAGATGGGGCTTCTTGTGGAATGGGCATTTTATGGAAAGAGGTGGTTATGAATTTCTCTTTACTGGAGGAGGGTAGTCAGTGGAAACCAGTGAAAGTAACATCCTTTCAACTTAGGATGAAGTTCTTTGCTGTCAACATATATGGGCCTTGTAATCAAGAAATGAAAAATAATTATGGACCTCCCTATCATTCATTTGTGGTAGAATTAAGGATACCTTATTTGTAATGGGTGGTGATTTTAATGCAACAATCTCTCTAGTGGAGAAATTGGGAGGAAAAGGATGGATTAGTTAGAGCCAAAAATACTTTGCAAATTTTGTAATGTCAAATGAACTCCAAGATGTGCAATTTAAAAATGGAGTTTTCACATGGACCAATAGACAATTGGGGTTTTCTAATATTGCTGAGAAATTGGACAAATTTCTATTGGGAGGTGACTGAATGGACATGAACTGGATATGTCAAGCAGAAATTCTACCAATTACAGGTTCAAACAACTTTCCAATATGTTTAAATATTGTTGATGATTCTACTCCCGAAAGGGCCCCTCTTCATTTTGAAAAGATGTGGCTATGAGAAAAGGGGTTTATGGATCTTATAGAACAATGGTGGAAGAATGCTCCTAGGCAATCGGGTAATGTGGCCTTTCTCTTCTTTAAAAAACTACAATTCATAAAAGAATGTCTTAAAGTGTGGAACCGTAAAGTCTCTAAAAATATTTTTGTAGAAAAATTTAGATTGGAACCTGAAATGGATAACTTAAATGAAAAAATTATAAATGGAGATGGATTATGTGGCTTTTAATCAAGAAAAGGAATCAAAGATGAAATATAATGAGATTCTGAATAGGGAGGAAATTTATCGGTGACAAAAGTCAAGAGAGCTATGGCTACAAGAAGGTGGCAAAAACACCAAATTCTTTCACAATTCAGTCAAAGGAAGAAGGTCTTTAAACAAAGTTTTATCTATTAAGGACCAACAAGGCAATGTATTAATAGATCTAGCTAAGATAAATGAGGAAGCTGTTAATTTTTTATCTTCAATATTTTCTTAGAATGAAAATGCTTATAATGGTGACACGGACTTTTAGAGGTTATCCCTAAGGTGATATCAGGGGAGTAGAATGCTATGTTGATGAGAGCCATTTCTGTGAAAGAAGTGAAAACAACATTGTTTGGTTTAGGGAGTGATAAGGCTTCGGGGTCAGATAGGTTTCCTGCCCTTTTTTTCAAAAAGCATGGAATATTATTGGCAAAGATTTGTATGCAATGGTGGAAGATTCAAGGCAAAGGGGAATCCTCTTCAAGGATTTTAATAACACCTTCTTATCCTTTATCCCAAAGAAGGGTAAGAAAGATTCATTTGATGATTTTAGGCCCATTGCCCTCTGTAACATAGTTTACAAAGTGATAGCAAAGGTGATAGAAAATAGGCTGAAACTTGTGCTGCCATCAATTATCTCTGAGGAATAGAGTAGGTTTGCACTGAGCAGATCCATTTATGAAGGAATAATTGTAGTACATGAATCAATACACTCTTTATAGTTGGGAAAGGAGGCTGATATGATGATCAAACTAGATATAAATAAAGCATATGATAAAGTTAATAGGAGTTTCCTCATGCCAATATTGAAGCGGTTTGGTTTTGACAAATGTTGGTGTGAATGGGTGTTAAGTTGTATCTCATCCCCTCGCCTATCCATTTTGATCAATGGAAGCCCCCAAGGTTTCTTTGAAACCACTTCTAACATATGTCAAGGTGATCCTCTATCACCCTTTTTGTTCATTATTCTTGATGAAGCTCTTGGGAGATCTATCAAACAAAAAGGTTTATTAGGCTCTTGGAAAAGGTATCATAGTTACGAGAGGAATGGAGTCAGTTACTCACCTACAGTTTGTAGATGGTACATATCCGATGGGTGAAGCTTCAGCAAGAGAAGCCAGAATAATAAATGATTATTTGGAAACATATAGAAATGCCTCGGGATAATTTATAAATTGGGAGAAGTCTGAAATATTCTTCTTCAACACTTCCCTTCCTGTGCAACAACATACTTGCAGAATTCTTGGCTTGAAAGTTGGGGCTCTACCAAATAAATATTTAGGAATTCCATTGTTTGAAGGTGCATCCAAAGAAAACCTCTAGAAAGACTTAATAGATAGCTGTGTGAAGATGATGGAAAGTTGGAAAGGGAAATGGATCACGTAGGATGGACACATCCTTATGCTGCAATCAGTCATATATGAAATTCCCATTTTCTCTATGAGTTGGTTGAAGATCCCAATCAAAGTGTTAAGAAATATTAAGCAGAAAATGAGAAAGTTTTTTTGGAATGGAGGACATGAGGAGGAAAAAATTCCTTTAGTAGCATGGGACACTATTTGTAAACCAAAAAAGAAAGGTGGTGCTGGTTTGCGTAAATGGCATTTGATCAACAAAGCTCTGGGAGCAAAATTGGTTTGGGAAATCTACTCCAAACCATCCCAACTATGGGTGCAAATTTTAAAAAGGAAATACCTAGACTCGCTGGATGATAAGTGTATTTTTAGTGTTTGTGATCCCCCTAAAGGTTCTGTGATATGGAACTTTATCCTAGAATGTTGATCTTTGGTGTGTAACCATCTTTCTTGGCAGATTAAGGATGGATGAGAGGCAGCCTTCTAGGATGACTCTTGGAATGGGTGGTGAGTGTTCTCAGAAGGGGACAATTTACAAATTCTGATTGTGCTCATGAAATATGTATGGGGAGAAAGGTGAGAGACTACATGGAGATCGGTGTAGGTCTCATGGGGGAAAAATGGTGATGGAAGGATTTAGATGACATAGGGCTCAGTGAGGATCAACTTAAGTTAATGAATGATATTTTTGGAGGGGGATCTTTGAATTTATGTGAGGATAAAGATAAAATTATTTGGTGTGCGGCCAAGAATGGACATTACTCAGCCAAGTTGGGATATCAATTACTGGCTAGGGATGAAGAGATAGAGGAATGGCCTCACAAGCTTTGTTGCGATAAGGATTATTTACAGAAGGCTGTAGATTTCACTTGGTTGGCCATCCAAAGGAAAATTTTAATAGGGGAACATAGGAAGATGTATGGTTTTGTGGGACTAACCATGTGCCCGATGCATAGACAGGAAACTAAGGATGTGGATCACCTTCTTGTGCAATGTGAAATGGCACAGAGATGTTGAGATATGGTAAGATAGAAATTAAATCTAATGGGACCCTTACCAAATTATTTATTAGAACTATTTAAAGTATGGCCAACTCACTTTCATAAATCTACTCTATCCAAATTATGGATTGTCTTCCCATCTTTGGTTATATGGAAATTGTGGAAAGAGAGAAACATGAGGGTCTTTCAAAATGTTTCAGAATCGGAAGAACAAAATTTTCTAAGGATTGATGTGGCAATTGAGGAGGTGATGAGCATAGTTGTAAGCCTTATGAATTCAAATTCAATTTTATCCTCTTGGGATAGGTTAGTCCATATGTCTTGGCTTGGTATTAAGATTAGATACATAAAAGATGGTATCCATATAATTAGGACAAAGATGTCTTGTAAAGATATAGTTTAGATTCCATTAGAATCGGGGTGGATAAAGCTTAATTTCAATGGATGCTCTAAAGGGAACCCGAGAATTTCTAGTGCTGGTGTTATTGCTTTTGATTTGAATGGTGATATTATGGCAATGACAGTGAGAAAACTCCAAGTAGGGACTAATAACATGGCAGAAGTGTAAGCTGCATTACTAGTTGTTAGACTAGGGAAGAAGTTAGGTCTAGATCAAATCCATATAGAAGGGGATTCTAGAGTGATCGTTGAAGCTATTAAAATGAACCATTCTAACACATGGCAGATACAGGGTGTATTAAGAGAAGTGAAAAGTATTTTAAATCAGTTTATCAATTTTAAAATAAATCATACATTAGGAAAGACAATAAAGAGGCAGATATAATTGCTAATTGAGCACTTTCCTTTGAAAAAATTAATGAGACTATGGTTGAATATCTCCGTAATATTAAGATAGCTGAATAAAGTAAATTTTAATTATTAATATTGCAATGATGATGATATTGCAGATAAATGAAGGAATTTTTTTCACTCGTACCTTTTGCAGTGGGAAGGACGGCTGACGAGAGGAAGGACTAAGGTCTTGACATATGCAGATTGTTCGAGGTGCTTGGATGGGATGGTGCATTTATGAGAAAAACATACTCTCTTTGGCGTGAGGAAATTTCAATCGATGACAAGCCATTCTACATAAATACAAAGGACATGAAACCATGTTTATCTCACTATAAAGGATAGGTGATTCAAAATAAACCACCAAAGCTTAAAGCTATTGTTGGCATGTCGAGTTGCAAGTTTCAGAAAGCAGACGAGTGATTAAAGGAAGACATGGAAGAAAATTTTAGTGTGGATTCGATGAAGCAGATGGAGACTTTTAAAGGACCCGTGAGTAGAGAACATGTCCAAGGATTTTTGAAGGTAAAAATAGAGGAAATGATAGATGCAGTATTAATGGTGATTGGGGAGAAGTTTTAGGAGAGAATGGTCAAATGAAGGACAAATTTGGACTGCATTTCAGTTTTTATTGCTTGAGGTCTGGAAATTAGGAAAAGCACAGAGGAAGTGGGTCATATTACTTGAGCCTTGTTCAATGAGGATGTGTTGGATAAACTAGACTCCATCATGGAATGGGCAATCCCATGGGTTGGCTCTGACATCTTAGAGTACTTCGACGATGAGGAGGATGGACGCAAGTTTGGGCTCATTCCATTTTTATGCTGGCGAGCAAATGTAGACAAAACACTCATGTTTTAGAGGGTAGAGGATGGATGGTAGAAGGTGAAAGAGGAATTGGAGAGGCAGAACAACAAAGCTAATGATATTGCTGGGATATGTGTGCCCAGAATGTGCCTCACAAATAGTGCAACCAGAGGGGAAAGCCAAGGCAACAAGGAAGACGACGTAATCAACGAAGGTAATGAATTTTTTTGATAAAAATATGGAGGAATGACAGTATAATACGATGTCAAGCATTTTTTTTGGAGGATAAGTGCTCCCATTATAGAATGGAAGGGAACTAGCAGCGAGGATGGCAAGCGAAATCAACCAAAAAGATAAGTTTTTTTGGGGATTATGTGTTGATGTATAAAATGTAGTAGATGATATAGTTTTAGTTTACACTTTTCAGGCTTAGTGGAATGAATTTGAATGAAATATGATGGGTAAATGCCCAAATATAAAGTGCACTAGGAAGTTTAAGTTGAAACTGATATGTAAAGGTGATGTAATTTCCTTTTATATTAATATACAAAAACCTTTACCGATAAAAAAAATAAAGTAAACAAATAAATCAAATCATGACTAAATTAATTCATGACTCCTTTCTATTATTTTTAGACAAAATAAATCTTTTGCAAATCAATTAATTCATGAATACTTAATTTCTCGAAAGAAAATGTTGGAAATGTAGCGACGCTTTGTTAGTTTGGTTAAATGTGATGAGGTAGAGTTGGGTTGTTTGTTGATATTGTTGAATTGTGTGATTTGTTTATGCTAATTTGGAAAAGAGAATATTATTGTTGCTTGCATGAAATTATATTAATTTAATTTTACAAGTTACATTTATTGTATCTTGAATTTGAATTTTGATATAGAGTGTAATAAAATTAGAGCAATAGAGGCAACAACCTACAACACAATGGTAAATTTGTGAGCCTCTAATCTGAGAGGTGGGTTTGAATCTACTTAATTTTAACAAATAATGATAATTAAATCAAAATATAATAATAATTAAATCTCAGCTTTGGCCCTTACCCATAAAGAAAAAGAAGAAAAAATTAGAGCAATAGAATTTCTAAACTAAACTAACAATAATTAATCTAACCTACTATAACAAATAAATTTAAAACAAAAGATCTGTAAATGAGGGTATGCCCTCATAACATTTGTAATTTGTAATCTGGACCTAGGGTCCCGGGAAAGACTGGAGGTTTTCTTCTCCATTCTTTCCTACCAGTGCCCGCAGAGAATGGAGTCTCATGTAAAACTTGGAAATTTTAATATGAATAAAATCTACGGGCTTCGGCCTTTTACAGATAATTTTTTTTTTAAAAAAACAAATTAATTGGAAGTCCATATAGAGGATGAAGAAATAATCTAGGATGTAAAAGGAATAGTTGAAGACAAATTCATCCCTAGAGACCCAACTACTCGACATCATCTCTCTCTTTTAAGTATGGACCCTTCCTCTAATGAAAAGGTGAGAACAAAACATAAAGGATTAAAGAAAAAAGTGAAAAAGAATGACAATGTTTATGATCAATGTTGAAGCTTTGTAGTTGATAAAAGTGGATATCTCAAATAAATCAAAGGTTGTGTGTACTATATAGAAATATAGGAATTTTGATGTAATCTCCAAATGAAACTCAAACCTAC
Organism: Thuja plicata; assembly: GCA_018584345.1. Taxonomy (NCBI): domain Eukaryota; kingdom Viridiplantae; phylum Streptophyta; class Pinopsida; order Cupressales; family Cupressaceae; genus Thuja; species Thuja plicata. The sequence continues at coordinate 184,014 of MU215112.1, forward strand.
TACTATACATATCACTAGAGGAGCAATAGTTAAGAATTTTCAAGAGTAGATGACCAAAAGACCATTGTTAAAGCTTGTTCTCCTATATTAATTGTTGGAGTAATTAGGTAATCATGTTAGTAATTAATTAATCAATCATTCAGTAATTAGGTCACCTATTATTTTATTACACTTAAGATAAACTTATAAGTGTTTTTCTATTTTTAGATATAGCTATTTTTAGCTCATGTTGTGCCATAGAATAGGATGATGATACTTTTCGTGCTCTAATTTAAACCCCACCTAAGGTCTTTTAGACTACAGGAATTAGATAGCCCCCTATAATCTATAGTGTATTGGGTAAATTTTTCAACGTGATTAACAACACTAGTCCAACACAGCCTTTAGTACTAGGTGGGATGGAAGAGATCCCCATCTAAGGTTTAAGCTCTATGGTTTCTATTAATTTTTTAAAAGGATTGACCTATTAGTAAAATTATTTATTCTGGTTTATGCATTAATACAATTATCAAATTGTTAAGAAAATCTATCTTGCTTGATCTCAATTGGTGATAAGTATTTTGTTTGCAAGGGATTGTTGGGGTCTATAGGTTTCAACCATTGATTCCATCATGGTATTAGAGCACCAGATCTATTTCTTCCTTTCCAAATTTTGAGAGATTTTTCCTTGAGAGAAAAATTAGTTCATCTCAGACTAAAACATGCATCATTGATGGATCCAAAATGACCAAAAACATAAGGAATGCATGTCACTTCATAAAATTTAAAGAAGTTGAAAAAATATAAATTTTAGAAGTTGGATAATTATGCACACCCAATCTCCATTAATTATCCATCTATGTGTAGGTACATTTGTCTCAATTTCTTAGGCTTTTAATAAATTTTCCAAAAAATATCATTATTTTTTTTTGCAAAAAATGAAATTTAAAATATCTAAAATTATTTGCCAAAAAAGAAATTAAAAATCTTGTTTCAAAAAAGAATTAAAAAAGATGCTTAAGGGTATGCCATACCCATATTTTATAGAGATCATACAACTGCAGGCTTGCATCACCATTATAAGGTATGATGATCTTATCCAAGGCAACACTCATAGGAAATATTCCTTGTGTACATATTCCAACACTGACATTGGCAACATAATAAATATAATTTGGTTCTCAATATATTTCAGTGCCCTGAAGACTCGACATATCATTGACATCAACATGATGTCATGATGACACCATTTGTACAAATGGCCATCTACCCCTCCAAGCCCCCACATGCCCTAATAGAACATTTTTTTCTTTTCAACATAGCTTGGGCATTCAATGTCAAAATTAGGAAAATGAGATATAGTCAGAAAGATGATTCTATAAACTTTCAAGTGGGGTAATCCTTATCACCAAATATTATTGTTGGAATAAGTTATTCTCAATCAAAGTTATATTATAATTTTTTGCTTTTGAGTTCACAATTTTAACTACTATCTCTAATTTTTATGATTCTTGTGAAATTGGAAAGCTATTTAAGATATCTTCAGATCCATAATGTACTTTTTCTTGAATTCCCCCATCTTCATTTTATTCACTTTTTTGTGTTTTCACATGTTAGTTGATTGCATACATTTTGACACCTAAAATAGATAAGTTTGCATGAGATAACTTCATTTGATCTACTTTACATGTACTAAGGTTATTGGGGTATAATTTTTCATTTGAGGAGGTATCATGGTTTTTTTTGTTTATTCTTATGTTGTCATCCTAACAAAGAGTAATTATGAGTCATGGAGAAATGGAATCCAAACACATCTCAAGTGGCTTGATCTTTTGCCTTGTCTATATGGTATCATTCCTAAAAAAATCACACTAGGGGGTTGATCAACATGGAGTATTATAAATGATCATATTGTAGGATTAATTTATTTTAATGTTGATCCAAACATTATATGTGTTGCATCAAACATTAATTGTCCCTACACACTTTAGACTTGACTTTGGAAAATCGACGGAGACCCTAGTATCTCTCCATTCCTAGAGGATCCTACTATGGAATTTCTCATTACCCTTGCAGATATGGACTGTGTACCCTTTGGTGATGATACTTTAGAGTAGCTTGAGTATATCATAGGTGTTTTATGTGCTGATAGATCATAGGCTTGTCTCCCAATTCTTTCCCTTGAATTAAGACTGAATCTTCATCTTTTGTTGTTCCTCCTTATCTTGAAATTGACACATCCTTGGCTCCTATTGATTCAATGTAGCAGGCCATGCATCTACTTCTATACATAGCTACTTGGGATTCGTATCTTGTAGACATATCATCCTCATTTGTGGAATCTTGTGTTGTAGATTTGGAGGATTATTTTGAGGACTTTTATATCCTATTTTTTGATAACCATAGCGTCATTGTTAGCCTATCATGTTCATCACCTTTACATCTTGTTCTACATCAATCTTCACACATTTTTGGATTCAAATCATCCCATTTTGGCATGAGGACATTTGAGAAAAAAAATTGAGTGACACATCATTTGGATTTCAATTCCCAACTCATTAAAATTATTGGAATAATAGATTATCTAATCACTAGTGGATGTCTCCCCCCTAAAGAAAGAAATACTTTTTACAAGTACTATATCGTGTTTTTTCTTTAATCTTTCACCATTGTCATAAGAGATACTTCTTTGTGGGAGGATTATTATCCTATTTTTATCTCTCTTATAAGGGGATATCTATTGCACTTGTATAACAAAAGTAGTCCTTGGGGGTTCACATCAAGTCCTCCTTCTATCCTTCTTTTTCTAGTGAATTTATTTTATTTTGTTTATTTTAGAGAGAAGATTTTCCCAAAAAAAAATTCTCATTTTGTCGGTTGGGAGAGATTTCATATTTTTGTGCATGGGTACCTCATCACAACTTGTAGCCAAGATACATCCATGCATCCATCATTTCATTCATCATCAAGTTTTTAGCTTCTCCCTAAGTTGATCTTAAGGGGGTGTTAAAATAACTATGAAATCCCCTAATCAATTAATAATTACTTAGGTTTCTAGTTTTTATAATATGTATTACTTAGGTCTCCTATTACTTTATTATAATTACGCTAAATTTGAGAGTGCTTTTCTCTATTTAGATCAAGCTAGTTTTAGGTCATATTATCTTATTAAATATGATGAAGATACTTGTCACTCTATATATTAATCCTCAACTAAGGTTTTAGATCTAGGGTTTCTATGTCCTTTTCATAAGGATTGTCCATTCATTATAATCATTTATTTTGGTCCATGCATCAATGCCATTCTTAGGTTGTTGAGCAAATGTATCTCACTTAATCTTAATTTGTAATAGGTATTTTTATTGAAGGTGATTGTTGGGATTTGTGGTGTTCTATCATAAAATTGATCATTAATATCATAAGATCCATAACTAAAGATCATAATTGGAGTTTTATATGCTAGCGCATTCAACTATAATAACTAGCAATATTTAAAAGGCCAAAACTAATGCGAGAATGGATGCATGCAAACCATTATGCAAGTAAAAATAACATGAAAATTATTTATTTTTTATCATAATATAATTAATGCAATGTATCATGTTTGGTAAATGAATGATTTAATTTATAACTAGTGAATTTATCAATTAGGAGACAAGATGTAAGTTTTTAACAAATGAAAAGGTACGTCCTATAGGATAACACCTCCATCAGGGTGAGGATAACACCTCCAAGTGTGTTGTGTTTTAGGCCAAATTAGATCATTATCAATCTAACCATATATGTATATATATTTTTAGGCACTTATAGATAATGCTCAACATATCTTTGAAGGTGTAACTGATAACCACTATATAAATACAACACATTGTACATTATTTACAGCCAATCTAATTATATTACCTAGTGTAGCACAATTATATTCGAGAGTGTCAAGGGTAAATTAGGTGGATGTATTCCTTTCTTAATCATTATAACTTATTTTTCTTGCTATTTTTTTAGAAATATAAATCATACACATGTGATTAATAGATGAAAATATTCATCAAACTTTTATTATGTCTTTGTTTCACCTTGGCCATGGTATTGTAATAATGCTTCCACGTGCTATAGTCTTACTTATCAAAATACATCTATTCATTTTAAGATTGTTTTGTAACATTTACTAAATGAAACTTTGTCCTCTAATTCCCAACATAAATCAAATTAGAAAAGGTTAAGATTTATATAGTCATTAATACCATTGGATGAAATCCTACACTAGGGGGAAAGATAAGATATAGATATTTTAACTTCCATGGATTTGATGAATCATAAAATAATATTCTTCTTTATACCACAAGTTGGTAGGGTTTGTACCATAAAATTTTGGACAATCTAATTTACATGTGCATTGGGTGTGTTAAGATTCCAGGTGTTGGAAACACCATCAATATTAGATTGTAGTGTCCCAATAAAAATAAAAATCAAAGATTTCTCAAAAAATCTCTTGTACAAAATAAGATTAAGTTCTCTCTTGACACTTAAAGAAAATATCTTTGCACATTTTTCATAACTTCAAAATCTCATTAATGTTCATACATGTATTTACCTTAACATTGCAGCTTGATAAGCCAACTAGTTTCTAGGCACTTTTATCAATGTTCTTGATATGTCCTTATGTATACTTGCACTACTTTTAGATCATTAAAAAATATCAATATTGTAGAGAGAGATAGTCTCAATGTTTAATAATTTAATAAAAATGATTATTTATGGATTACAATTTATTTGACAATGAATAGCTTTAAAATAAATCATACATGCATACCTTCTACATGTGGTACTTAGATGTGTTCATAATTTTTCCATGCTTAATTGCATGCCACCTAAAACATTAGTAGACCCATATTTTATATTCATGTGACCTAGGCCCTCATGCCCTTCTCATCACAACAATATCTCAAAGATAGATATTAACTTGATTTATCATAAATAAATATTTGTCCATTATTTCATCAAAGTGAGTTGAACGAATGTTACACCTTAACATAAACAACCATTTTATAATTTCATCTCACATATATACATATGCTTAATCCAAGCATTAACACCAAATATGATATATTGAGACACATCTATCACTCTCATGTCATGTAATTACATCTACACAATTGTGAAATAAAAATATTCATCAATGATAGATATATAATAAAATACAATTAATAAAGTCTTCAATTTTGATTAACCCTCAAGGCTACTTTGCAAATCGAGAGACAAAAAACATGGTTGAGGCACTTTTTCGCCCAATCACCAAAGCCTCACACTCCCTTGGGATTCTTCCTACTCAAAGAACTCCCAACCCCACAACTCCTAGCAGCTTGGAAATAAAAGGCATGTGGGTATCTTGGTGCAAGACTGGTATACTCACATGTGATTCCTAACATGAATATGCAATTTCAAGCAACTACGATATCACAGAGAATTATTACCAATAAGTTTTTGTAGGTTATGTTTATCTCTTTCAATTAACTCCTGGCTTTGTCCTGAGCACTTTAAAAATGACCATAATCCTTAAAAGAGGATCACATTCTTTCTTGTCCATATTCGACACCCTCCCTAGAAGGCAAGCTTCCCAAACACACATGCATAGCCCATAAAGAGATGCACACACATTCATAACACGTAAAGAGATGCACACACATGCATACCACCTCACATTCTATTCTATTTTTCTTTCCATGCAACAATGCATTATTTTCCTTGTATAATTTTCATGCAATGCCCATGCATAATATCTTGTGCACTGATAATATCATGATTTCTTAATGCATAATTTTATTATATTTTCCATGTTCTTTTCTTTCAATTATGAGATCTCAAAAATGGCTTTCATAATGTAAATATTCATGCATCTTCATTTTCAATTTGAATATCTATCCATCTTGTTTACTAATGTTAATCATGCTTGAATCATAAAATATATTAATCGCATTTGATAATAATTACATAGAGCATTTATTCATCTCATGACTATCCATGCAATGCATCTCATAGCATGAAATAATCACATCATATGCATTTTTCTCAATACTAATTACTCCACACAATACATATTTAAATATTTAATATCCACAATAATGTTCATGCTAATTTAGATTGAGCATTTTATAATATTTAAAAAATATTTCAATCATAATACGAATACAAGGATAACAATGGTACATTATCCACAATCTACTCCCTTACACATTTTGCCGATATTCAGCATGAACGTGATACAAGAAATCAAACCATATCACAAGAATAACATCATATAACACATATCCTAACCACCACAAGAACATAGAAGAAATCTCAAAATAGGAGTAACGAATTCCAATCCAAAATCACAAAAGATTTGTGCAGAATAAATAGAAATAAGTGTGCACAAGAATCACATTTAATAAATAAATAGAAAGCTCGGTGGTTGGTTTATCACAAGAAAACTTAAAACTTAAAAGTTGAAGTCAGTGGTCCTTCTTCCATTGAAACAACATCGGGGCTACATAGGGAGAGCGAGATGGCCACATATAGCTTCCCTTGACAAGATCACTTAACTGTCTCTTACACTCCACCATTTCAGGGCCTGAGAGACGGTAAGGAGCTTGAGTGGGTGGCCTTGTTCCAGTCTCCAAATTGATCGCGTGATCTACGTAGTGCCTCGACGTGCACTGTGAGAAGTTTATCAGGCATCACGTTCGTGAAGTGGTTCATGAATTATTTCATGACCGAGGGATTAGAATACTTAGAGGATTCTCCTTCATCCCATCTGCCGAGAAAGGTAGCCAAGAATAAATCATTCTTTCTCTTTCATGCAACCCTCTTTATGCTCAATACACTCAAGACTCGATTAGAGTCGTTGCAACACATAGTTGGGATAGGGAAGGGTTGCATCAGATCCAACATCAAAATGAAACCCAAGTGAGGAGCTACGAACACCATTGCTTGACGCAATAATTCCTGCCCCAAAATTAGCTCAAACTCATTCATATCTATAGCCACCATATTTATAGGTGCTTTCCAAGATCCAACTCTCATAATGACATTCTTGATTTTGTTGCTCACCTTTTGTGCTAGGGCACTTACGAAATTAAATCTCAACTCGGTAGGATCCATCTTGAGCCCAAAAAATTTAGCTCACCTCACCAACATGTAGTTGTGCATCACTCCAGAATCAATCATTGCCAACACTTTATTTCCGCCAAAGACTGCTTCTAGATAGCATAGATCATGGCGACTTACACTACTTAGATTCCCCTTAGAGCTCACAACTTCTTTCATAACATTTGTTGTAACGTGCCCATCTCAAGTATCTTGTTGACATCAGACAATAATGAGTTCACACAACCTCAGTCTGGGCAATCCTAACCCCAATGGTCTAGACGACCACAAATAAAGCAATTCTTCTCACTACTGGGCTTATTATCCTTCGCAGGGGCCACATTCTTGATTTTCTTGAAGTCATTACTGTTGTTCAACTTGGGTCAGGCAACTTTTGATACGGGGGACAATGGTCATTCCTTGGCCAAAAAGATTTCTAGCGATCTCTAAAGTTGGATCTCACTCCACCGAAGCCTCTAGTAGCATCACCTTTATAATCGAGCAAACCATCTGCAAAAATAACCACCTCTGCAAGCGTTTGAACTTTTTGGCACCACAACTCTTCAACAACCTAGGGCTGTAGATTCCTCATAAAAAGATATAGTTTCTCAAAATCATTGAGCTTCATGCGCTCAAGATCCAACACTTGAAAAGTGGGGACATAGACATGAACCTTTTCCACATGTTTCAACTTATCAAAGTGAGCTTGAATCACCCAGTCTGAGTTTTTAGGGAAAAACTAATCTTGGAGAGAAGCCTTTAGCTTGAGCTAAGATTTAATGGAGTGCACCATCTTTCTAGCTCTTTCATCAATGAGATGAGTCCACCACCACAGCTTTGCACTTATTGTGAAGCATGCAGTCACCTTTTGACTTGAGATTTGTCAGATAAACTAGAGGCACTAGACAAGAACTCCTCGACATCCCAGAGGAAGTTTTCAAGAGTATTTTCATTGTGGTCTCCTTCATATGTGTTGGCAATCATCAAAGCCTTAGAGATTTGGGCAAGTATGTATTTGTTCAATGATCATCCATCTCGCAAGAACTTGGATTCTTCACGCAAGATTTCAATGGATTCCCACATCTTTGCAAGGTTGTCCTGCATATCTGCATAGCCTACCTCAAGATTGAAAAAATAACTATCCAGCTCAAGACCTTCCAATTCGGACAATCCCTTCACCAGATCTTATAGCCAATCTCTTGTGCAAGGTTGGTGGGTAGCAAAGCTTCACCCCAATTTCACTCTCTCATTCAAATTCTGATCGTGAGCCGCATCATCTGTATCTGCCATCAAATCTTGATTCTTGAAAAGAGACTTTTTAGCTTTTATTCATATACCACCACCATGCTGAAATAGTTGGCTCTAATACCAAATATCATGGGCCCATAGTGCAACCCATGCAACACTAACAATGAGCCCACACAATATGACTTAATGCAAGCGTGAACTGATTATAGACAACGCCTCCAAATCCCCTTCTGTCTTAGGAAAGTAATGTTACACAAAAAGAATTAAAGAATCAAGAACTCAGATTAAAGACTTCAACACAAAACAAAGATATGCAGCTAATACAACTTCTTTATCATTATGAAATAACAATTGCAAACATAAATCCAACTCATGCTCAAACTAGGTCAATCACCACTGATAATGCATGTATTGATTCATTGTGAAAATATAATGATGATTCACCCCTCGTATTACTGAACTATCCTAGAACCCAAGACTAAGTCAAAATCCTACAAAGTACTCCATACAATGCAACAATGGACTTTGATACTCCTATAAGATAGTTTGTTGTCATTAGTTTTGTCAAATTCATGATAGTCAATGAAGATAGTGGGTAAAAGGAAGAATACACTAAGGCAGATAGTTGGTAAAGTAGAGTATCAAAGACACCAAGCATCAAACAGTTACAAGCATTGAGTTAAGGAGAGGACAGTTACTGATTAGGAGTTAGTCACTGAGCAAACATTATGTCACCGAGCAAGATCAGAGCACATTAACGAGTATACCAAAGCCAACATAACAATTCAAATTTGATACATTAAACCTGGACACCAAGCGGGAAAGATTTTACAGTATTCAAGGTAAAATTTAGGTAGAGAATTGGGATTGCAAAAACATGATTGCACGTGATCACGAGGCAACTCAACCAATGAAAGACAAGTATAATAAATGCATTGGGAATGAAACCAACCTTGCACCGCTTCAACTCCACAATAGAAGGAGAAGGATCTAAAATAGGTTAACCACCTTAAGATCGTATAAAAAGGAACATAACATAAAGATGGTAGATGATGGTGAAAATTGCAGATATAGAAGCAGTTACAACGACAAAGCTAAAGGAGTTAGAATGCAAAAGTTATAAGGTGCAAAATAGATAAGTTACCAAGTGTAGAATGAGGTAATGTACTTACAGAGCATAAAGAATTTGAACAACATTATGGTTGATGCATACTTGAAGACATTTTTGTAATAGTTAGGAGAGTAGAAATCCCATTCAGTGGGTAGGCCCTAACATGTCTTATTTTGTAAATCCTCTATCTGGGTACATCTCTTAGATGAGAGATTGTAAAATCCTTTAACAAGGTAGATTGCATAAGTCTTTTTTTACTCCTAACAGGGTAAGCTATCAGAAATAGATAACATTGTAGCTCTAATCGAGCAACCTTTATTCTGAAATAGTGAAGGATTGTGGGTGTCATTGCCACCAAATTTTTTTCTCTAACAAAGGATTTCTGCGTGACCAAAAATCATGAAGTTATGTGTCAGAGTTTTCTAATTTACTTTACATGCTTTTCAATGTTTTTTATGAATGGTATTCAGTTCGGTGAAGAGTAAATAATAGTAGTTAAAAGTTTTTAAAGTACTAATTCACCCCTCCCCTCTCAACACTTACCTTTCCATAGATTAATCCAACAATTGGTATCAGATCTTGGACTCTTTAGATAAGGGTTTAATCACTTGAGAGTAAAGATCGTGACTATGGAAAGTTACAAGCAATCTAAGAAGATTGATAGTCTTGAGTATGATTGGAGAATGCATAAGAAGTGATTGAATATTTGAAAATCAAGTTAGAAAAGTCCTTAAAAGTGAGAAATTAGTTGTGTTGTGAACTGAAAACCACACAAGATCATGTTGATACTCTTGAGACATCATCTGAAAGTAGTCTGAGTGATGAATATGATTTGGCCATTGCAGAACTCATGGAAAAGAACAAGACACTCACTGAGCAACTGAACTTAGCAAAGATAGATCAAGAAGTATAAGCACTAAGAATGAGTGAGATACTTGACTCTAAGGGAGCAGTTGAAGATGCATTGAGATTAGTTGATGGAGACAAAAGATAGTTTTAGACAAGAATAGTTGAGAAAGACAATGAGATCATAAGGATAACACAAGTACACTATAATATGACCAATCAACTTGTGAGATCAAATCTAGAGTTGACTAGGAAAGAATTTGAGAATCAAGCACTAAAGTGTGAAGCTGAAAGATTGCCCAAAGAACTAAAATCTTAAAAAGAAGCCAATGAGGTACTAAAGAGAAATGAAGAAACACTTAGATAATTGGATGCACAGATTAAAGGCCAGAGACAACTGAAAGACAAAACTAGACTTGGATTCAATAGTGAGAGCACTACTAAGAAAGGAAAGTACTCTAATCAAGCTGGAAATAAATACACTTATCCCCCACCAAAGTCAAACAAGCCTAGTTTCTACTACTATGGGAAACCTGGATATACTACAAATGTATGCAAAAGAAAAAGGGGTAAGTCATTGAGTTCACCTAAGTTTGATGGATATTGTTAAAACTGTAATAAGTATGAGCACCAAACACTTGAATGCAGATCAAAGAATGAAAACAACACAAGAAAGCCAAAGTTTGATGGCTACTGTAATAACTGCAACAAGTATGGTCACAAATCTGAAGAATGTTGATAAAAAAAGAGTAATGACTAATGGTTATTGAACTGACTGAATATGCCAAGCAACTGACATGGTACATCTATACCATGGGACTACAATACAAGGATATCATGTTTAGTCTATGGAAGATATGGGCATATTGTTGCAAACTGCATGTTGCTACATGGCAAGAATAATAGAAGGTCTTGGAGAAACCCTGACATGGCATGCTTCCATTGTCACAAGCTAGGTCACCTTACCAAAGACTGTAGGTACTGAGGCAAAGATCCTACCGAGGAAGAAACATCTGAGAAACTGAAAGTGAATGTTGAAGAAATGAGATATCAGATGAATAAGACATGGAGAAGAAAGACTATGGATGATGGAACATCATTTGGGATAGTTGAAGGCACCTCACCCTCAGGATTAGGTGCAACCAACTCTACCTAATCAGTTATAAGGTATGAGTAGGAATTGCAAGTTAAATTTCCAATCTTAAATCAGTTCCTAGTATATGTGCAGAGATCCATATGAGCATATTTAGATGCATTTGGATACATACTGTTGAGTTCATGATTCATAATTCACTCGGTGAAAGGAATTATAATGTTACATCATTCGATGAAAGGAAATGGTAAAGGTAATTGGTAAAGTAAGTCGGTGAAGCATTAATTTTTATTTTTATGACCATTGGAAACCCTAAACCTAGAAAAATCTATAAATAAACATCATCATCTATTATTGTTACTTACAGTTTTCTAGAGCATTGTGAATAGAGTTGTAGAATTGAGTCTTCAAGCAAATTTGAGTGATTGTGAAGGTAATCCTAAACTATTTTGAGCACATTTGAATCTACTTAAGGTATTTGTGGTGTTTTCCTAGCTATATTAGTAGAAATGAGTCATAGATGCAAACCTTAGTTCAAAAATTTGTGTTTGACAAGAAGATATGGCCCTGAAAGCTCAAAACCCAGTTGTAGTTGATAATGTTGAGCCCGTGAATCCTAAGTATAAGGTACCTCCTACTAAGGAAATTGAACCAAACATGATGGGTGCACTTTCGTCCATTCTGGAAAAAATTTTATTGACTGAGGATGTTTGCATGAAGAGATTTGTGAAGTGAAAATTGATTCATCTTACTAGAAGTTGTGTGCAGACAGGAAACTAAAGAGTGATCATGTTCATCTAGAGTCAAAGGGTTTGACTCATGCCTTGCATATCTTGAGGGTGTTCAAAACTGAGTGGATAAGGATGGTCCTTAGCCAATTACATGACCAATTTATGTGGCTAGATCAACTGGTGAAGATCACAAAGGATGTGTTGCACATTGTGACAGGCTACCCGATCGACAAAAATCCTAAAGCTATCAGACAAATTGAGAAGAACAAGTTGATTGAATTGACAAAAGATAAATGGGATGGGAGAGGTCTGAATATTTCTACTATTGAAGACCCCGAGTTGAAATTTGCATGTAATATCTTGTCCTATCGAATATTCCAATCATCCCAAGTGGAACATGTACCTTGTGGAGCTGTTGATTTGGCTTATAAGATTGTAAAGAAAGATATGCAGATTGATCTATGTGAGATATTGTTAAAAAAAATTGAACACAACATGAACACTATAAGGAAATCAAAGACAAACACTTTGAAGTTTGGCTCACTACTAGTATGCATATACTTTTATGTTGAGAACTTCTTTCCTTCTGTTAGAAATGTGACATGGAATGTTGATAATCCTGTCAGTTATCAAATCAGTGAGTACATTCAAAATCTAGGAGAGAATCTTGAAATTGTGATGAATGATTACTTCTCTAAATTCTAAAAAAGAATGCATCAAAAATTTAGAGTTCCACCTCAATTAGTTGAGAAATATCATGACACTATTTGTTTTGAGGTATACACCGACTCATGCATTGTCAAAATAGTTTAGCCTGGGAGAATTTGGCTACAACCTATGGGCTATGAGGTGGACATAGACATTTCATCTCTACAAATTTAAACTTACTTAGCTAAGCCTACTGACGAGCACACAAGAGATATGGAACATGTGAAGAAGTTAAGGCTAAGATTAAGCAAGGTATCTTGGCACCTAAAATTCAAAGAAAATATATCAAGATGATTGCTAATCTGTCTAAGAATTTGGGGATTTATAAAAAAGAAGATGAGGAAGGACCCTCTAAAGTGGAATGCAAGAAACCACAAGTGTTGAAGCCTTCACTGAGCCCCAAATCTACCAGACCATCAACAAGGTCTACAACTTCACTGAAAGCAAAGAAGAATTCTATTGAACCGAAAGGGAAGACATATGTAAGAAGAAAGAAGGCAAACACTAGACCAAGGAGAAGTCTAAAGCTAACACCAGACAGTGACATGAAGACTGAATATTTAAGCAAATTCAAAGTTGTAAAAAACTCACCTCCACCACTAGGAAGTCAAGGTGAAATGCTAGACATAGTGAAGAAGTATGGAACATTTGGAGGAATGAAGAAAGAAAAATACAACACTCAAAGTAAAGAGAACAAGGTAAAAATTGAAGATGAAATTGTTTACTCTTTACACAAATTTAGATACACACCACTTGAAGCTATCAAGTTTTTGCCTATTGATTTATACAACAACATAGATGCAAGATGAAAATATGCTATGAATAATGAAAAAAATGAGAGAAAGATCTCTCGTGCTAACTGTACCAAACCTTTCTATACAAGAAATTAAAGAGACATTGAAACAATATTCTAAACAATTCATTATAAAAGGAAGATCTTTAAGGATTATGATAGGATAATTGGAGCAAGTACAGTTAGAAACTGATGCCAAATGGAGAGAGATATTCAACATCAAAGAGATTGAATCTCAAGCTGAGCAAGAAAAGAATAACATAACTGATGAAGTTGTAAAAGATGATCAAGGTAAGAATGATCCTATTGATTTGACAATTGACACCGATGAAGTTATTATTGAAGATATTACTGACAAGGATCTAGGAGATGATATATCACAAGATGAAGATGTTAAGGCCACAAAGGACACTGATACATAACTAATGAATGTAAGTGATAAGGCTACTACTGATCCATTCATGCAGCCTATATTGGAACAAGTACAAGATTACCACACAACTCAAGGTGATAGTGTTACAACTATGGATATAGAGGAGGCGACCACCGAACCTCAAAAAGAAACAACATAAGCAACAATCAATCAATAAAAGGAAAAGGAAACAAAGAAAGAGAAGGAAAAGGAAACAGAGAAAGATAAGGAAAAGGAAACAAAGAAAGAGAAGGAAAAGGAAGTAGATGAAGAGAAGGAAAAGGAAATAAAGGAAGTAAAGGAGAAGGATACGACTACCGATAAACCAACAATACTGAACACTGAATCGATTCCCCCAACTGAGTTTATTGCACAACAACAAGAGCTTAACAAAGAAGAACCAAAGGACCAAAGTAATCAAAAGGAAGCTGAAAAACAACAAGATGAGAAGAAAGAGAACACAATGCAAGAGAAGAAAGAAGAGGAGAAACATGAGGAGAAGAAGGAAGAAAACAAACAACAGGAGCATAAAGATAGAACTAGTACAACATAGACAACATCTGATGCACTAAAGGCATCACATTCCCTAAATAATTCACCAAGTGGAAGTATGTTAGCAAAGAAGAAGAAATCAAAGAAGAGGAAACATGCAGATATAAGCCAACCAATCATTTTACCAAATGTAGACCTATCTACTATGAGCCCTGATAAAATGAACGAGTATGTAGAATTGGTGACACTTAAGGCAATGCAAAAGAAATTACTTTAAAAGAGAAAGAAGACCGATGCATTGGAAAGGTTCATGGATGTATTACATGAGATTGTTACAAATGCCACTGCTAATGAAACAAAAGATATCATTAGTCAAGTAGAAGGACTAGTGGAACAACTATGAAATCCAAGTCAAGTCATTTCCGACTACATGATGAAGGTTAATTCAAGGAAGATGGAACTGCAAATGATTGAATCAATACTAAACAATATTGTAGTAGATAAGGTATCACTTTCTAAGGCCTCAATCGATATTGAGACTAAATTGTCTCATATTCTTTCAATATTTCAGAAAGTATGTTCTATTTCCCACTTCATTAAGGATATAAGGAAGAAAGACGAGTCTGTTGAGAGCGAGCTAACCAAGCAGCTAAAAAGTGTCACTACCGAGCCTGGTTCTTTATAATTCTATTACTCAAGGTTGAAACACTTGATGGGGATGCATGAAGAACGAAGAAGAGAAGATCATAAGAGAAGGATGGAACTTCTAGACTTGTACAATAGTTTTGATTCCCCGCATTGAATCAATGCAATGACATTTGAAGAAGGCCAAGGATTTGGTCACACCCCCGATGGTAGTTCACTGGACACCATCATTGGAATGGCATTTGATGTTGCTACTCAAATTGTTATACTTAAAACATTCAAAGATGCATGAGAGTCATACCTAGCTGATGTATAGAAGAAGTACGCTCACATTTTTTATAAGGTATAAGTTTATCCTATCGAGCTCTAAGAAATTTTGTTTTTGGCATATAAAAAGGGGGATAATATTATATGTATAGAGATAGTACATAAGTGAGATATAATTATGTGTATAGAGGGAGTTACACAATATTTTAAAAATTTTGACCGAGCTATGGTATGCTATTGTACGCCTCTTTTCATGATTTGTGGTTCCCAGGATTTCCAAAGGCGAGGGTTAGTATCAAAGGTTTAACAAATGATATAAATCCAATACACAAATACTACTAAAATGAATAACTTGAAGCATAACCAATAAAATGTACAAGCAAAGAAAGGAAAACAAATGAATGCAAACCCCAAAGTGCTTGAAGTTTCTATTGTCTCTCTCTACTCCTTCTGAAACACTATTTTTGATGCTCAGTATTGGTGTGGGCAGCGTCTATGACTTGAGAAGCGTCGATAATTTGCTAATTGAAATGTGTGTGTGATCACAAGATGGCTTGAATGCTAGAACCAAACTGACATAGTAATTTGGCACACAAGAGCTTGAAATCCTGGATCCTTCAAATGGTTATGAAGGGATTATTATATAGGAATTGGGGATGAAATGAATGGTTGAGATCAATCCCAAAGATAGGGAGATGAATGGTTGAGATCAAAGGGAACTAGAGAAGCCATCAGTAAACTCCACCTCTTCAATTTGTAAAGAGGAGACAAAGTTTGGTTGACTGAAGAGCTAATTGTGAGTTACCTTTTTGAACTGAAGAGGTGGGT
>MU215112.1:257721-269987 GCA_018584345.1 Thuja plicata
GTTGAAATTTAGTTCTACATTTCATCCACAGACTGATGGACAAACATAAGATGTAAATAGAAGTTTGGGTAACTTGTTGAGATGTTTAGTTGGAGACACACCAAGCAATTGGGATTTGATGTTGGCACAAGCAGAGTTTGTATACAATAGTTCAGTAAACAGAAGTACTGGAAATAAACCTTTTGAGATTGTTCATGTCACACAACCTAGAGGTATATCAGATTTGAGAGACATTGTTGGTGAAGAGAAAAGAAGTGCTGAAGTAGAGGCATTTGTAGAATTTATGAAGACATTGCATGAGGACGTAAAAAAAAACTGGAGAAAAGTAATCATAAATACAAAGATGATGTAGACAGATCAAGAAGACATAAGACATTTGAAGTTGGTGATGTTGTGATGGTTCATCTGAAGAAAGGAAGATTTCCTATTGGAACATATGGGAAATTGAAGATGAAGAAATTTGGTCCTTGTAAAATACTGAGAAGATTTGACAGTGGAAATGCTTACGAAGTTGAATTACCTGATGACATGGATATATCACTTATATTCAATATTTTAGACTTGTATGAATATCATGAACCTGATGAATAAGTAACATTACCAAGTGATTATCCTAAGAAGCAGATAGAGGAAGTTGAGAAGATCTTGAAATAGAGAGTTGGTAGAAGTACAAGAGGAAAAGAATGCATGGAATGTCTGGGAAAAATAGGCCGATTGAGGACTCATCTTGGATTTCTTAATCTAAGTTGGATTCATTTTAGGTTGGACCCAATACATGATTCGGGGAATGATTTCTTTTCAACCCCAGGTGTCTGATGTAGGAGCATCTTGGGTCCTTGGCAATCTTGCTCAACCAAAAATATGTTTATTGCATTTCTTAGTTTTTTCTCTATTGCTCGACTTCTGTTGCTCAGCACGCTTGCCAATTTGCTTGGTCATGTTTGTTGTTGTTGCTTGACTCTTCTTTGGCTGAGTGCTTTGTTGCTCGGTCATGCCCATGCCGAGTTGGTTTATTCTAGGAGTTAGAGCTGTGGTTGACTTCTTCATTTAATTTTCATGGATGGATTTATTTGGGATCTATCCTTGGGATTCGTGGGGACCTAAATCTGGGTCTTCCCTTTGGTTTTGAGCGCCGACCTCTTTTTTGGTCTCTTGCATATATTCTTTTGTATGTTCTTAGTTTGGTAGCAAGTCTTAGAGCAAGAAGGCAAATGTTAAGATATTGAAGATCTGAGATCTCTGTTGTAAGAAGATCGAATTGTAATACATTTCTTTGTATATGGCCGTAACCAGGAAGGCCTTACAGCCTGACATGTATTAAGTTTGATGATTTAATAAGAAATATCTCTGCATTTCTCTTCTCCTACTATGTGTTGTGTTAATTCCGCATTGTATCTGCAAGCTAGATGGTTTTGGGTGTGCCCTAGGCCTCGTCTCCAACCTCCTTGCGTCAATATTATAGGTTAATGAACATGTATTCTTACAACATCTATAAGGCTAAACTAATGCTTGGGGTCAATTCTGTCAAACAACTACTCAAGTTATAGTAACAAATATTCTTGTCTCCCTTACGTTTAATTAAACTTTGACTCAAAAAATTTCATTCTATACACACATGCTAGCTTTGAGCCTACCTCATAAAACTTGATCTTTGGTTGTAAACATAACTCCCTTTCCTTTCCAAGGCATGCTCCCAAATTTTTGTTCAAATTATTTCTTTTTTGTAACTTTCTACAAAGGATGTCCTATGAGTGATTATTGAGGTTGCCATGATTCTATCTCATTTCCTTTAATCACGTATCTCCCTTCTCATTGTGTATCTTTCCTCTTTCTTTCTTATTCTCTCCTTTCATTTTGTGTAAAAAATGCTCCTTTGCCCCTTTCCCCCTGGTGGTGGGATTCATGCCCAAAATCCATATAACATTAGGCATATATTTTCCCATGCCTCTGACTCAAAAATTCCCACTCCCCATGGAAGTCCTTTCAGTTCCATCCTCTCATTAGAGTTTGGAGAAAATGGTGGGTGAGGTGGTAGTTACTTGAATATAAGTTTTTGTTTTTTTCCCAAACTCTATAGTTCTCCTTCTACTTTTCAGATGGTGGTGGTGGTGGTTATTGACTAGGTGGCAGTTTCTATTTAGTACTTTTAATAAAGCCCCTACTTTGTTTTTTGGGTCAGAGTTTTTAATTTCACCTAGATTCCCACTTAGACTCTTGTTTGGGTGTTTAACCATGTGCTTATATTAGGATTTCCTACTTGTTCATAGTACTAAATAGGAGTAAATTTAATTAATTAAATTTCAAGATTATAAATTATATATAGATATAAATAAATTGTAATAACATTTAGTATTTCAACTATCTTTAAACAAGTACTTGAATGCTTAAACAAATTTCTTTTATTTATCAATCAATAATATAAAAAAGAAATTTGGGTTATGATATTTAGATGCCCAATAATTCTTCTCCACTCTTTTCATATGATAATAATATATTTACTTTTTAATATAATTTCTTATTTTATTATATTTTAAATTTAAGTAAAAAGTTATTAGTCATAATTTTTTGCCTTAAAAAGAATAAATAAATTAGAGAAATTTTAGGGTTGTGACAATAGTGGTTTGAAGAATCTCTAAACCAAAGGACTTATCAATTAAAAACTTGAGAAGAACATCAACCAACCATGTAGGAGATGCAAAACTAGCTAAGTTGTCCATCTCACAAGAAAACAATGTCCATAAAACAAAAGCAAGATCATATGTGTAGTGTCATAAATTACATCCCTATGTAATTTATTGCTCACTTAGGCCCTATTTTAACATTCCTGGTCTCACATGCTCGATATGATTGATATAGTTCTATTCCACATTTAATTCTAGCTTCTCCTCAACATTCCAGACCCCAGGTCCCAATTTGGGTCTGCATTGGGGGGAGCAGGTCACCTTGGGTGACCCACTCTTTGATGGTTGGTTCCAAATTTAAACTGCTCAATGATTAACTTGCAGAAGCAGGAAATTTAAGCATGTGTTGACTTGATTCAAAATTAACACCTCAAAATTATGAGAGAGGTATAAAACCAGGTTATACCTCCTAATTTTGATGTCCATTCACACCCATCAAATCAATTAACAATTCAATTTTGCATCCAACCACTCACGTCCTTAAGAGTAAGAGATAAAGCATCCAAGGCATTGAAGACAAGGATTAATTTTTAAATCTATGCATTCATGATTGCATCCACGATCTTCATTTCCCAAAGTCAACTCTACAAGGTTAACATCATCATCTTCATGAGCATATTGATGCAAAGAAGGCCTATGAAGGTACAAGCATTTCATTTTTAAATCTAGTCTCTACTACCTAACATCATGCTTTAAATTACATTTCAATTTTATTATTAATTCTAAAACTGGGGTTTGACCTAGGTAACACCTTTTCAACCCAACAATTTCCTTCTTTTATGTGTGTAGGAACAGGTGGAGGACACACACATAAAGGTATGTAGACACTGAGCATCAGAAGATATGCAGAATGCTCGTCATTTGATAAAAATTTGTAGGGAGTAAGTTTCACCGTGACATGCTCCGAGGAGCAATTCACACCGTGACACACTCCCAGGAGCGAGTCACACTGCGACACACTCCAAGAAGCAAGTCACTTAGTGCAACAAAGTTTGCCTGATTTTGTACAAAATTTGGATCACATGTCAGTCATTGTCTGTACATCCTAGATCTTTTGCTAGAATATGTCTGTTAATTTTCTATTTTTTGGTACACCGAATTCATCTTGCGCCCAAGAATCCTTGAGCTAAGTGGATCATTCTCCTTCCATTGTAATGCCAATAGTGAAATAGGCCTAAGAGTCCTAGTTTGCATGCCTATACTAATGAACCCTATTTCACCAACATTACAATATGTACCTATCTATTTGTTTCAAACATGCATCATGATCAAAATCATTATCCTCATTATGATTTTTATGCATCATACCAACAAATATCTCATGATTAACAATATTTTGAGCTATTGTAGGATTGAGACATGATGATTTTCTTCAAGTGAAAATAGGATGGTAGTGAGACTTTAGCATAAATTCAATACATAAACCCAAAAAATGACAAAAATGATAAATGAGAAAAGGTACTAATAAAAATCTTATAAAAAAAAAGTAATAGATTTGAAAATTTAATCATAAATTAGAAAAAATGGGCTATAAGATCAAGCGACTTAACTTTTTACCTTTTCTAATACACTCTAGAGTAAATAAACGATAAATCAAGATAATCAATCAACCTTAGAATTTTATATATTGGGACTAATATAATGCTACCCAAACAAATGGTCAAATTTAAATAAATAAAATAATGATACTTAGCTTTAAACTCGACAAAGATTCTCTATGATAAATGTCATCAATTGATTCTCCAATTAATGAATGAGATAAAAATGTTAGACTATAACTTCTTTATTAACCAATTGTTTGTTTGTTGCTTCAATTCATTTTGGTTCCGATGAAACCGATATTCATACTTGGGAATATGAAACCTATTCATAAATTTGGACTTTGAATGTGGAAATGATCTACACATTAATTAATGTTAAGAACTTGTTCACCTTTCTATTTGGATCCAATAATATGGAACGAGAAGGTGGTGATAAACATTCTTAAGAAGTTTTCTAGGCTAGAATTATTCATTAGTCAAACATATTTATGGATGTATCTTGATTGCTCCCTTGATTGTTGAAAATGAATTAGGGTTTATCGTTAAATATAACACCTCATAAAACAAGTTAACAAATTTTTCTTTAGCAGCAATTAGTTTGAGGGAGTTGCCTAAGACATAGAATTTAAATTTGAATTTAGATATTTAGGGGTTATTTATATATTCATGGAATCAAATTGCGTTGGTTATGTGCTACAAATTTGACTAAGATAGCAAATGTATAATATGAGAATCAAGACTTGTCTTAAGGGATGTATGTAGATAAAATCATGTTATGTATAGTCAATTTATTTGCCATTTTTTACTTTGTGCTTATAAATTTCACCTAAGATAACATATGAGCAATTTGAGAATTAAAATTAGTTTCTAGAATTGTCTAAAGGTGAAATCAAATTAATTTTAATTTTTTTATAACTTTTATGTTGACATATACTACTTGTGTAATAATAATTTGACTGAAAATAATCCTTTTAAAATAAACTCAAAACAAAAAAAGTAAATGAATATATTTTTGATTTTTTTAATTTTCTAAGAAATTTGGTGACCATTTTTCATTATCTCCAATTGAATTCAATTTGGTGGTCCATCACCTTCATTTCTTCATCTGCAACATCTCAACCTAACAACCATTATAAATCTACCCTTAATGAAATTCGAAGGAAAGGGAAATCCAACACAAACTTTATGGTAAATGATTGAATGGGTCACCGCAAAAAAATACTCAATCTGTCACCATTCCACATATTTTCCCCCTTCCACAATTTTAATTATATCGATCGACTCGACCTTCCTCTGGTATAATGATGGAAGGGAAAAAAATAGATAATGCGTAATGAGTTTTTTTCCATTTTAATCATAGGAAAAGTATGAAGTGCAGGGGAAACACCATAGCGACTCGACCTTCCTCTGGTATAATGATGGAAGGGAAAAAAATAGATAATGCGTAATGAGTTTTTTTCCATTTTAATCATAGGAAAAGTATGAAGTGCAGGGGAAACACCATAGCTACGCTACTTCTCTCTTTACGAGAGATTAAGTCCTACTTTTAGTGGGGCTCCAACGGATGGGTCCTACAAATTTGTGTAAAAAATGCCTTTCTTTTTTGGGAGAGAATTCCTTCGCTGTGCTTTACTTGCTCCCTTTGACAGAGGATATCGGCTCCAAACAAGCTTGTCTCATTGAGTTCCTTGTCATATATCTACTGATCTTCCCTATCAAAAGTTCATGGGCAAAGATAAGAAGCTGTACGCATTGTTCTCGTGCACAGTTATCCTGTCTCTCTATTCTTATTTCAATCACGTTCGGTATTCAATCAACCAAAAATCCAACGGCACTGGGAGCCATGCAGCAATGAATTAAAAAAATACCTTCATTATGGTTATACTCGGTACATCAATCTGCAACCCACATTTCAACTTTATGGCTATGCATGTCACACCTATCTCCAATTCACATTTAATCTAATGGTTATGCCCGGCACACCAATATACAGCTCACAATTTATCTATGTACACAGAGAGATGCAATTTCTTGGATTGTCCTCCACATGTCCAATACATTCAAATAACACGCCTGCAGTGCCAAATGGTGTTCAATCTGGGGTTTGTCATCAAACCAGACCCGCATGGAAACTTGGTGGGATTCTCAAAAGGAAGAAAAGCAGACGACTTCTGACCACAGTTCTGGCGACAACATTGAAATCCATTGGCATAACAAGAGACCCAACTGCCCATTCTTCAGATGAGAGCTTGAGACCTTCTGCAATGGTTTTACCGCGTGACAGCCTGATGGTCTGTGGAGGAACCACATTGTCTGGACATGTGCATATCAGTGGTGCTAAGAACTCAGCCTTAGCTGTTTTGGCTGGGACCTTGTGTTCGGCAGGTATTTCAAATCTGCAGATGATTCCAGATCTCCATGACACTAGAACCATGATGGAGATCCTTCGAGCTATTGGGGTGGAGGTAAAGAGATCGGGTTCAGAAGTGGTAGTCAATACAGATTGTATTAAGTGTGTGGAGCCATGCTCTGATGCGGTTAGGAAGCTGAGGGCTAGTTTTTTGGTCATAGGTCCTCTGCTGGCTCGACATGGTGAGGCACACGTGGCTCTTCCCGGAGGCTGTAATATTGGAGCGAGGCCTATAGACCTGCATTTGAGAGGGCTTCAAGCACTTGGTGCCCACGTTGAGATTAGGTCAGTTTCTGCTCTTTTTTTCTTTTCTTTTCTTTTTAAGTTTTATTCCCTTGAATGCTTTAAGAGTTAGTAGAGAAGATTTTTAACCGCCACGAGACCAAAGCTAACCTATTTCACTAAAGTTGCATGGATTTGTTGATGTAGAATTCCTATTAAAACCATTTATAAAATAAAATTTAAGCCCCCCTTCCTGCCCCCCGCTTCCCCAACAAAAAAACAGTGACTAAATTCACTTCCAATGCCAAGTTAAGTTACAAAATCCGTCGCCATAGAGTTTGCACCTATCACTTTTGTAGAAACCAACGCACCCATGTATGGAAGTTTTAGCCTCTATGGACATTCTCTATCTTTATCCTCTATGATCATGTTATCTGTACAATAGACAGATTCTAAACCTAACACTTGTCCAATATACTGTGCTCTCTCATCACTTACTTCAGTGCACCAGGAATCGATAGATACATTTATATTTTGCCAATTCTAAAGGGTAATCCTAAACCGAGGGAGAAAAAACATTACTCTGTTTTCAGATTGTGTGTATTGATCTCGATTCTTTTCAATGAATTAAATTTCCTGTGTATATGGGCCCTTGTGTATGCTCAATCCTTCTAGCATTGAAACACTACTCTTGCAAATTCTGGTAAATCTTCATGGCATGACAGCCAATGTTTATAAGTGCTTAAAAATTTAAGATGAAAACTTGCACAAGAGAGTTTTTTGAACTTATCCACTTCAGGTTGTAGTAACGGTTTTGATTGTTAGCTAATTGATTATGTAGCCATTGTGTAAGTTTTTTATTTGTGAGGGTTAGATGCCATAGGGTTGTGATAAGGCTGGGTTCTTTGTAATTTTCTAATTACTTGTGACCATCATTCCTGTTTGCATACACTGGCTGGAGAACCATAACTAGTGTACAAAAATATGTGGAAATTACATTGGGAGACCCTCAAACTTGCCTGGATCATTGAGGGTAGGCAACTTCTGGTTATTGGTTACATCTATCCTTGTGTTAGGATGACATGCTCGAGTACACATGCTGCCTCTAAGATGGCGGTAGCCTCTTGAGGTTTTAGTATTTTACCTTTAAGGTTTATAGACAAGATACAGTTTATGAAGCACCAGCCTCAGTTCTTCAAGCTGATTGTTGCTGGGCATAATTACCTTGTCCTCTAGAGCACACTTTCTTCTGTACCTGATGTCAACCCAGCCAAAAAAAAAGTGTTGTAATTGTAAGTGCTGTAAATCTTACAGTATATGAAACCGAACTAGAAGTTGAGTCTGAAACTGTTGGATATAATTGAGAATAAGATTACTGGAAAAATAAAATAACGTAAGATATGATGTCTGAGAATGCTCTAGAAAGAAACAAGAATACAATTTGCTCTTAAAACCCCAGAGAAACTTTAGATCTGAAAATATTTAATATTAATCTGAAACCTGTAAATAGTTAAGTCTACTTAAGTCAGTTGTATGAAAACTTGAAAAAACAATACTTTGATATTTGTTTATGACATAAAGAAATTGTGTTGGACGAACTACCTATTGATGTCATTATTATTGGCTTATAATGAAATAGGTATATAACCATTCTTCTTCTGGATACAGTGGGATTGTTGTGTGGTTTATATTTGGAAAACATCAAAGCTCTTGCTTGTTTCAGCGAGAGTAGGCTTGTGATATAGGAGGGCAGGACTAGCTCCCAGACATTGGGTGTTGCAGTCTGTTCTTTTAATTGAGAGCAAGAAGCTTTAAGGGAACACATGGAATGCATTTGCAGTGAGAAGAGAGGGCAAATATCTGTTTTGGGGTAGAAGCAAGTTTTGCACCTACAGAACTGCACGTGTATCATTTTTTTGTTGGGTATAATTGATTAGATCTGCACTATGTAAGCTATGTAGAGATGATCCAAAGAATCGGGACAAAACCGTTCGGACCATTGGGTCATGTTGTTTCATGTTCATTGGAGTGTTGAGGACCTAGGGGACGGAGTTTGTCCCTCTTGGTGGGCTGTTTTGTTAAAGAAGCTGCAAACATGGCTGAGTATGACCAGGGATGGTATGGACATCTCTGGAAGTCTTTGGTAAAAGTCGCAGATCTCAGAATGAGCCAAAAAACCTCTTTTTGCCAATTCACTGCTTTGTACAGGTAGCAAATTTGCCAAATACCATGGCGAATGCGTGTTTACCCTTAGTGGAATCAGTTATTTTGTCAAATCTCAGAATGTGGAATCTGAAGAGGCTTGAAGTCATGACATTTTCACTTTGTTAGAGGCATCAATTGGCTTAAAAAATATTAACAGTTTACTTGAATCCACTAGGGTGTTAATCAATGTTCATTTCTTACCATTTGCCAACCATCAGACAGAATAAATCCTCTTCTACTCTTCTACCATGATCTCAATGTTTTTCATAGCTTTGTCCAACAAAAACCCACTCAAATTATGTAGGCCAGGTACCTTGAACTCATTTCTAGCTATAGTCTATGTATTGACCAATGACCTAATGATCTCAATATGGGCTTCCTGCAACATTGAATGGTATGTTGTTATAATTTAAAAAATAAGCACATCCCTTTCTTGCCTCATGATGCTTCCCCTGGTTTCATGAGGTACCTCTAGGCAAGAGTGAGTTGTGCACTAGGAGTATTAAAAGGAATGAAGAACCCTTGTGAGTTTGACTACAACTGGTTAAAACTATTTGTATTGGATGAGCTTCATATCTATGGGCCAAGACCTAGGATGCTGGTTCGGGTTCGAGTTCGAAGAACCGGTTCGCCGGTACGGCAAATTTTGAAAAGGGGTTTGGGTTCGGGTTCGTTAGTACAAAAATATGTAATTTTTATATATATATATATATACATATTTTGATATTTATGCAGCCTAGAAGCATGAGTTAAGATTAGAATGTCACATGGTATCATAAAATGTAAACATTTAAACAATAAAAACACTTGTAAATTTGTAATCATAGCATCATGAATCCATGATCATACTACCATCATATACTTCAACTTCAAGTTCAACATCAAAGATTCAAAACATTAAAATTAAATCAGAACATCAGTTCAAGTATCATTGTTTGAAGTTCAACTAACGGATTAATAATTTATTGATATTCTTCTTCATCATCATCATCATCTTCTATATGGAGCCTAATAAGACTCGAAGGTTAATTTTCCCCTTTTATTGGCGCAGTTTCCACCCCAAATTATTAAATGGGGGTTTGGGAGCAAAGCCCCCAAGACGGGGTCAAGGGGCAGCGCCCCTCGTGGGGTTTAGGGGCAGTGCCCCTTGTGCGCTCCCTGTTGCAGTACAAGGCGGGGTCAAGGGGCAGCACCCCCGAAAGCTCAACCAACTTTAATTATTTTATAAAGGTATCGAGAGTTATTTTTCACCAGGCCCAAATGAGAATTAGAAGTTAAAAAAAGCCTTTAAAATCACCTTTTTAGGGTTGTGGACGCCAACTTTTTATAAATTTCGTCATAAAAAACATGTTTTTTGAAACCGCGCGCGAAATTCGTCAAAAATTCGCCCCAAATTTGCTTTTTTATGTGAAACTCGCCCGGGTTCAAAACCCCTGCAACCCGGGTTTGAATTTGGTCCTAAAATTCGGACCCTGCTCGGAACTGCCCGGACCTCGAACTGGTTCAAATTTATCCGGGTCCGGGGGGGTCCAGGGCTGAACCTGGTATCCTAGGCCAAGGCAAGAGCCTAGCACATCACGAGTCTGGAGTAGAATTCATCACAATGGCAATTGTCTCAATAATCCTTTTCTTTTGCAATTCTTCTCATTGTACAAAGCAAGCACACTTTTCATCTTTTGTGCAATTTGAGGTTCCACTAGGTTACACAATTGCACATCTCAGCTAGGGATTTGTGCAAGGAGATCTTTGAGGTGATTGATGCCTCCTCTCATTCTCAAGCCACAGTGATTGCACACCACCATTTGTAATGTCCCAATTTATGAGTACCCAAATTTTGCCCTAGGTTATAATTTTTTATCACAACAAGTAGGGTTCAAAGATACCTCTCACTTTGATTGAGACTTGTTGTGAGGTTTTCTCACCATCACCCCATTGCAAATGGGGAACCCCTCTTTTATTTTTTTTTTGCTTTGGTAGTAGGTTGGTGGTCTTAGATGGTTTAAGTTGGTAACTTCTTTCAAGTCTCCAAGTCACAAAGAGAGAATGCATGAAGTCAGTCAGGTCTTTGGGCTAGGGAGTGAAGTCTTCCTCAAGGGAGTAGGCGTAAGATCAATGAATTTTGAACTAAGTATGAGAGTGGGAAGGGATGTATAAGTGTAAGGAATGAACTTTCAATCAGATTAGGCCAAGTACAAGTGGAGACAAACAACTCCTCACAAATCCATTTCAATGTGCAAGGAGAAGGCTTGAAGAGAAGATAATGTTGAACAATTTGGGACAAAGCATGTAAGGTAAGAATCCCAAAGACATGGCAGAATCCGCCTGCCTCTTGGGATTCAAAATCCCAGCACACCCCTGATTTCTGCCCCTCTCTTGATCCAAAATCCCAACTCATCCTCAAAATCCGGCTAGGGGTAGATGTCTTAGGATGATAGAGGTGCAACTTGGTAAAGTTTGAAGGTTGATTCCCAAGTAAAAAACTCAAAATCAGATTTGGAAAATGCAAGCGAACATGAAGAAATCAGACTTCACCACGAGCAGATTAGATTAGTTTAAGCATGAAACCCCCCATTTTGGAGTCAAGTTGTGAACGTGATTAGGATGAATGAGTTTGAAAGAAAGTGAAGATGAAATAGTGAAGTGAGAATTTATCCCAAGGGGCGGAATCCGCTCCCTTCTTGGGATTTGCAGTCCCAACCAATACAAAATTTCCGCCAAAACTCCCAAAGCGAGAGCATAATCAGATCTATATGACATGAAAGATGTGCTTGAAACCAAATGAACTAAGGTGGAGTGAACAAGAATGAGATTGGTGAATTCACAAGGCAAAGTTGTCAATGGTGATGACAATGAAAAAATCCCAAGCACATGGTGGAATCCGCTGCCCTCTTGGGATTCATAATCCCAATAGGGGTCTGATTTCCGCCTTTCCTTTTCTTGGCAACCAAAGGTCCAATCCAAAGTGTGGGGTGAGAGGAAAGGGCTTAGGGATTGAAGACTAAGTTGCCGATTCGGGTTCGCGAATCCGGTTCGTGGATTCGTGAAAAAAAAAATTTCCCATTAGGATTCGTATGGGTTCGCGTGTGTGTGTGTGTATATATATATATATGCATTATATATACAAAAAATAAGAGAAATATACATAATTCTAAAACTAAATCATTTCATAGTATGAATCTATGATGCTTGATCATTGATCAATGCCAA
>MU215113.1:2745-14529 GCA_018584345.1 Thuja plicata
TACATAATGGAACACATAGAGGAGATCAAAGTTTTTAGTTCTAAGCTCACCTCATTCTGAGAAAGGTAGAAAATACATTTGGAATATATAAAATTGCCCAATTTTGATGAAGTCCAGGAAATCTTAGAGAGACTTTGTAAATCTCGCTCAAACATTCTTCTAGAAAACTAAGTATCATTTTCATACTTATTCATTTTGATACTTAGCCATTTTTTAGTGTTGCATTTTTCGAAGGTTCACAACCACAAAAATCTAGGGACATCAAATTTCTATACTTACCCAATTTTTAGATTTGCATTTTTCGGAGGTCCACAACCCCAAATTCCTAGGCACATGTTTTTCAATCACATTTTTCATATAAAATTATTTTTTGGATACATTGCATGCAAGATGGAGGTTATTTTTTCAATTCAAGGGGTCTTCTATCAATTACACATCATAAGAGAAGTTAGATCCATGTATTTTGGGCATGAATATTAAAAAGAAGATCAATTGTGTGCAAACAAGGAGAAGAAATAGTGGAACTACAGTTAAAATTCCTTCATTTTAGGGGCTAATTCTTGTCTGATTTTGCATCTATTTGATATACAATTGGATGGGAATCAAAGAAAATTTTTTAGCAATCAGTTTAGGAGTAGTTTTTCATTTTTAAACTCTAGATTTAATTTTATTACACCATGTTTTGTGTAGATGAAACCCTAGCTACATGTTTCTTATTTTCTAACTTGAAGAACTATATATTTCATTACAGAGATGTAATTAAGGTTGGATATTTTATGCAAAAAAGATATATGTTGTTGGTGCTTCATTCATAGTGTGATTCCTCTATTGCCTATGCAAAATTGATGAATATATGCAGGCTTTTTCATTTATTTCAAAGAGCCAACTGCCTTTTATTCTGAATGTATCCACGATCAATTAGTTTGGAGTTTACCATTATTGTTTCATCTTGTTGTGATGAATGATTGGAAATATTGGCTTCATTTGTTTAAGATAAATTTGTCTCATTTGTACGTACATCTGGTGGCTTCAAGATTTGATAGATTTTGAAAAATCTTGCATCTGGGTAAAGTTTCTTCAAAAGATTGCATCTGTTGAACATGGAATTGTGAGTTTATCTAATTTGTGTTTTGTGAGTTTCCATATTTTCATCATTTAATTCGCAAGCATGATTCAACGACGGTTTATGTCCATTAGATTTCATTTCCAACACATTTTCTTATAATTCTTGTTACTCAGTCTTTTGATATTGGTGAAGTATAGGATTCATGTTAAGATTAGAATAATTTGCGTTATTAGTAAATTGTATATGTTGAAAATTGAGAAAATAAAAAAATGTGTTAAAGTTTGTTTTGTAGCCCGAGTTTGAATCATACCAGCAACGACCTCTTTGTGAATATTCACATTTATCTTCAATTGTGCTTTCCAAGTGGTTGTAACACGACCATGAAGAACCTTGGGAGTAACTTTGTTATTCTTTCAAGAGAGGAATTTGGATATCAAATTCATAGAAATTGAATTGTGTAAAAAAAATGCTCAACAAAAGTGATGCTAGAAGGAGGACTTCAAACAACAGGCTAGAGAATATCATATCTTTCTCACTGGAGAGGTTTGAGAAAGTACTTAGGTCATATTTGAGAAGGGGCAATCTCCTTGAGCTTACCCACCATCAGAAAGCTTGCAGTAATAATGGAAAATAAAAATCATTTCCCCCTCACCACCTAGCTGGTCTGCAAAACCCACTTGGCCAACAATTACATATTGCTGCCCCAGTTGTTACTACAACCATTAATCAAAATCAGAGTTTTCCACCACCTATCCAGATGGTGTTATTTTCTAATGCTCATAGTTCCCCATTAAACATAGATGGTCAATTACACAAGTTGTCCAAAAACCCTAAAACATTTTGTACTAAGTTTGTATATGGTGAATCTAGGAAAGTGGAAGAGCACATCCGCGCCTTTAAAGAAAAATGCAACCGTAAAGAAATTTCACATCAAGATGTTGTGTGCTTCCTATTCCCATATATGCTTAGTGATTTTTCCTACAAATAGTATCTAAATTTTTCTATGGGATCCATCATCACATGGGTTGATTTTGAGACCAAATTTCTAAATCAATTTAAACTCTATGTGGATCTCGCTAACCTCCACCACTAGTTTATCTTAGCCAAGAAAGAGCCAAATGAGCCTATTGCCATGTTTAATCATTGTTTCCACAAGATGTATCAAAAGAGAGAATCTCCTTACATGGTACCTACACATGATACCATACAAGTGTACCTAAGAGCCTTAGATCTGTTGACTGTAATTTTCTTAAGAAGGCTCCCACTTACAGATATAGATACATTATAAAAAGTATCCAACAAAGACATCACTATCACATAGTAGATGGATCCGCAGGTTGGTGGAAATTTTGGTACCCTACTATAATTTGGAAATTCTACCACTATGAATGCATTTCCAACCATCAACCATGCCTTGAAAAATCATACTCCATTTCTCAATCCCATGCCAACCCAACAAATCGTTATCCCACCACCGACTATCACCTATCTGGGAAATGAGGCTCATAAGATTTCTTTCTTTGAGAAATGAACTGTATCTCCTAGTGAGCCCTACAATCACTTAGGCTCTGAGTTAGATGCCATAAAAATACCTTGTCTCAATTGACCAACGAACTCACTAGAATGAAACTAAACGAGTCTCAGAAACAAAGAAGTTATCAACGACAACCTATTGCTCCAAATAATTATTCTCAGAACCAAAACTAATGTTACAACACCTATGGTAATAACAATAAATATAAATCCCAAGACAAACAATTTGGACAACAAAAAACAAAAAGACCTTGGAACACCCGACCCAATAATGGTAGTATATCGACTGATAATGCTAATGTTTATGAATCTATTGATGTAAATTTTGTAGGAACTATAGGTGCATACCAAGATAATAATGGGTACATAAATGATATGCATAATCAACAACCTCAAAGATCTAATGAGCCCCCTATTCAATTTTATGCAATGATGTTTGATTATTATGAACCCGAGACAGGGGAAGGTGCTGGAAAAAACACACAGGAAGAAGAATTTGTGTTTCCATTCCAAAGGGAAAGGGAGGCTGAATACTTCAAAGTTTGCACATTTCAAAACAAATACCAATGCTCTTATAATTTGAGAAATTGGAAGGAAGCTTTGACAAATGGTATTCCCCCAGGGAAGAAACCAACACCACTAGATCCACGACCTAAATAATCCTACACCACCAAAGGGTCTGAGTGTTGTTTCTTCATCACCACCAAATGTACCCACTATGAATTGAAACCCAGCTTGGTCAACTGAAAAGTATAGTTTGATTGAAGAGCTTAAAAGGATGAAGGTGAATATCTCATTGTTTGACATGTTACAAGGTTTTCCTTCTCAAAGGGAAGCACTCTAAAAATCCTTGGACCACTCTAAGAAAAGTAAAACAAATAGTAATGCATGGGTTCCCACATCAAACATGAACACCTCAGAGGCATTCTCAACAATGTTTAAGGATAGGTTGGAGGTGCCCCCATTCCTACCGAGTCTACTTATATTTGGTAAAAATTTGCACAATTGTCTAATCAACTTGTGGGCTTCATGTAATGTTATGCCACTCTATATCTACCAGAAGTTAGGAATGGTTCCTAAAACCATGAATAGAGTAGTGATACAGTTAGAAAAAATATAGGCCAGGGTTATTGGTGTGCTAAAAGATGTGCACAACCAACTTTTTGTTGATCCAAGGGTGAAATAATAATTGACATACATATTTTTTACATCTTGGAAACTTACAGGATGTTGATGAGTAGAGAATGGACTAAGTGTTTGAGAGGATGTCTCTCTATCATTTTCACATTGCTGTGGTTACCCTGGAAGGGATATAATAATCAAATCAAGATTGATGTTGAACCCAAAATCAGAAGGATGATTACGGATTACAATGCCCTAAATGAAGTATTGTTCAACCAATTAGATTTGGGGGTGTATCAATTTGATAACATCCTTATGTTCCAAATTGAGGAGACTAACGGTTTTGATTCCAGTCTTGTACAAGGCTTACAAGAGTTTCTGGCTGATAAGGAGATCTTTCAAAACTTTATTAAGAATGTGACTAAAAACTTGAAATATTTGGGTCATAATACATATCCTAACATACTATTAATGCTAGGATATTTCCGATTAAACTAGTTGGGTCATTCAAAATTCACATGTGCGAGTTGTCAAGATGCACTATCCAGAGTGTTGCCCCAAATCACTCAACCGCCTAAACAAGTTTAGAGTTTGGTATCGAGTGATGAGAGTCTTGCGTCAGACACTCTGAGAAATAATCTATCAGGTGGAGATAGTTCACCACTAAATTATATCCCTCAAACAAAATTTCATGCAGAGGGTGAAGACTCAAATTTAGATGGAAAAAATTCCATGCATTGTACGGACAGTGAATTAAGTTCCTCAGATAATGATGCCTTTCCGCCTTATAAAAAATCCCAACCCACTCAAAATATCAAAGGTAAAATATCTTTGCATGTTGGTGGCATACAAAGGGAGGATAAAGAGGAAAAACATTTTTCAAATGATGTTGAGAATAAGGAATTAGGACCTAAGGTACCAGGAGTTGAGGATGGGTTTCAACCCAAGCTAAAATCGGTCAAGTTACATCAAATATGAAAGTTATGTTTTGATAGTTCTAAGTGTAAACAAGGGGCTAATGTTGGGATTTAACAAATAAATCCAATAGGTAAGTCCTTCTATGTTGCATATAGATTACAATTTTTATGTACTAAAAATGTTGCAAAATACAAAGCATTAGTTCAAGGTTTCCATTTTGGCACATGAAAAGGGATAAAAGCTCTAGTAGTAGAAGGTGACTCTCAGTTGATCATAAAACAAGTTCGCAGTCAGTATTCATGCAATAAAAAAAGGTTGATCGCTTAACAAAACATACCATGGGACTTGATCACAGATTTTGAATAATTTAACATTAAGCCTATCCCAAGAAGAAAGAATGCTATTTCATTACATCCCATGGAGAAGTCCAAATTAAAAAGGTTCTCAATTGAACTTGTTGCTGATTCAGCAATTCCAAATAATATTACAAATTTCCAAGTTTTCCAAGATGATCAACATATCCTCAAGTTCATCATGTGCGTAGGTGTGTTCAAAAAAGAAGTTATTGATGAAGAATTAGAAAAACTAGATAGACCAACCGAACTAGAGGAACCTGATGATCAATGTGTCATAAATTTGAAAACCAATTCCATACCCAAGGAGATGGTGGTGTTGGAAAGGATTTTTGACAAAGTTGAATCAACTGTGAAAAGGCAACCAGGGCCAACACTTGGAGGTGACAAGTGTGAAATGTACAACCTCAGGTCCAAGGATTAACCAAGGGAGGTGCATATTGGAAAGTTTGGTATTGAAGATGAGAAGAAAAGGATGGTGCAACTCCTTAGTGAGTACAAATATGTCATATCTTGGAGTTATAAATAATTGAAAATCTATGAAACCTCTATCATAGTGAATAATATCTCATTAAAACCAGATTCAAAACCTTTTTGGCAGAGGCAAAGGCTAGTCAACCCAATGATAGAACCATTGATACAAAAGAAATTTCAAAAGTTGTTGGACTCAAAGATTATTTTTCCAATCTGGCATTCCACATGGGTCACAAATTTGGTCCTAGTAAGAAACAAGAGTGAGGAGATCAGGTTATGTGTGGATTTTTGGAACCTGAACAAAGATTCCCAAAAGGACAATTACCTGTTGCCATCTCTAGACAAGTTCTACAAGCAGTGAATGGATCCCAAATGATGTCTTTACTAGAGCACTATTCAGGCTATAATCAGGTTATGGTACATGAAAAAGTTAGACCGAAGACAACATTCACCACAAAATGGGGGACGTTTGTGTATTGCCAAATTCTGTTTGGCTTGATTAATGCTACAACAACCTTTCAGTGGGAAAGGGAAAAGACCTTCAATATTTTAGTCTCTAAATGTATAATTAACTACAAGGATGATTTAACGGGGTTTTCTAAAGACCAGGTACATCATATAGATGACCTGTAGAAGGTTTTTAAAAGATGTAGGAGGTACAAGTTCTCACTCAACCCAAAGAAATGTGTGTTTGGAATCACAAAATGTAATTTGTTAGGACATGTCATTTCTGAGGCTGGGATAGTAATAGATCCTGAACGAGATAAGGCCATTCTTAAATAAACCCCACCAAAAATTCAAAAAAAAATTAAAAATAATAATTCAGAAAGATTAATTTTGTGAGGAAGTTTATTATTGGCTTTGTAGAGATAGTGAAACCATTGAATGACATGTTGAAGAAGGATTCCAAGATCGAGTGGATGACTCTGGTAAAGAAATCCATTGAATAGATAAAAATTGCAATTTCCATGATACCCATCTTAGCTAGTCTAGATTACACTATACCTTTTAAGGTATACTAATTTGCTTCCAAACATTCATGCACATAAATCCTCACTCAAAATTAGGATGGTGAGAATGAAATACCAATCACATGTTGGTCCCACTAAGAGGGGGGGGTGAGTCAGACAATTCAAAACTTAAACTCTTAAAGCTGAACTCACTGATTCACTCAGTAAGTACTGAATACAATAAATAATATAAGCAACAATCAATCATTCAAACTAAGAAACATCAGATTAACTCATTCACACATGATATAACTTATTAACATAGTATTTAATGAGGAAAACCAATTTGGGAAAAACCTCGATGGGAATTGTAACCCACAATAAAAATTGTACACTTTTGAAGTACGCTCGGTTAAGAACTTATCCTGTTAAAGATTACAAACACATTTGCTAAATGTGACCCTATTAGGGGATTTACCTCAGATCTATTAAGATCTTCACCCTATTAGGAGTGGCCTTTTATAGGTCTTCAAACACTCTTTTCGAATGTCACCTAAGTCTAGATTTTACAATTAGGATGATTAAATCCACTCAGTTAAGAGATTTCTCTGTTATAAATATTAATAAGAAAAAATAAAATTTCATCTATAAAAATTAGCAACTCACTATTGTTGAATAAGATCCTTTATTCTCAATTGAATACTGGCATCACATACTCCATTGATCTATTTCTCAGTCTATAGATTATTTTATCTATCTTTCTCAATTTTGCTCAGAAAATGATGTTCTTTAGCTTCTTTTATTCTTTTCTCAATTCACCAGTAGTCACTACACTGTGTAAATCTCATTCCTTATATAGAAATACTTTTGCCTCATAATCTCCTTAATTTGATTTTCCCTCCTTTGTGCTCAGCTGTTTGATCATCTTCTTCAATTTCTCAACTCAGTAAACCATGTCACTTTTACCTCAGAACTTGTAACTCTTCTTGGAACTTTCACTTTTCTGTTTAACCGCTTGATCTTTTCCTTAGATCTTCATATTGAATTTTCCTGTTCATAGATCTTGTAACAAACTTAATTTAATTCATTTCTTCATTCAGTTCATCATAGCTTCACATTAAATCATTGTTTAATATCTATATACTGTACTCGGTAGAACTTGCTTTGCAACTCAGTAATTGAATTCATCATTTCTCGGTGTCTAACTTGCTCTTTGTGCTTGGTGCTCATTTTCTATAACCGACTCACAATACATTCTACCGAAAGACTCAGTCTATCTCGATAAAGTATCTCTTTTATTCATAACTTAATTCATTGCAGTTCCCCACTTGATCAATCAAACATACATATTTGATAACATCAAATATATAGTAGATAACAACTAAAAAAAAATTACTTCATCATTGTCTGATCTGCATTTTTCACCCATTTAAATTATCCTCTTAAGATATGGTAACACAATAAAAATCAATTAATCAATTGCTTGACATCAATGACAAAACAACAACTGGTCTAACCATTTCTACAATTATGATACTCGGTATCACTCAATGTTCATCATCTCCATCGAATAAACATCATTTGATCAATAATCTCCCTCTTTGTCATTGATGGCAACTGCTATAATAGTGTTATAGCAATTGATGATGGCATCTCTCAAATACATAACTGTACTCCCTCTGAGTTGATATATTGTTTCCACTTTGATATTTGTGTTCTAAATCTCTCACCTGGATAATCTTATGTTTCTGTAACATACATTCTGAATCTCCTTCATGAGTAAATATTTTCAATTCATTCTTCTTCCTCAATATCTCTCTTGTAGATAAATGTGATCAATTTTTTATTCTCCCTCTTTGACAACAATGCCAAAAATTCATACTCCTAGAAACTTTCTTCAGTAGTGGATTATACCTTACATGTACTCATAAAACATTACATACAAAAATATTTTCACAACTTTAGGCATCACCTAAAGTGTGTCATACTAACATCAATTTAGAAATAGATATTCTAATAAAATATAGAATTGATGTAGCATGCCTTCATGCTCCTTAGTGAACATTGGATAGGGGAAGAACCCCTAATTCACCTCTTAGGTATTCAAAAGCATCCTTAGGTAGTGGCTTTGTAAAGATATCAGCTAATTGTTCCTTTGAATTCACATATTCCAATTTCACATTCTTCTCTTGAACTTGTTCTCTCAAGTAGTGATACTTGATAGAAATGTGCTTGGTCTTTGAATGCATAACTGGGTTCTTTGATTTGTTAATAACACTTGTATTATAAAAAAAAATAGTAACCGAATATGTGATCTCTTCTTGCATACCATAAATTAATTTCTTAATCAATGCTATGTTTGCACAGTTCATAGAAACAACAACATATTTAGCCTCAACAGTAGACTATGAAATATAAATTTGTTTCTTTCTCAACCATGTAACCAATCTTTCTCCTAGAAAGAATTCTCCTCCACTAGTACTTTTTTTGTCATCAACATTTGCAGCCCAATCTGCATCAGTGTAAACTTGTAGATCAAAATTACCTCCTTTCTTGTATAGTAGTCCAAACTCTTATGCGCCTTTCAGGTATCTCAAAATTCTTTTTACTGCAGACATGTGTGTTTCCTTCGGATTAGAAGAAAATCTTGCAACTATTCCAACACCATGTGCTATATCAGGTCTACTATGAAGAACATACTGCAATTTACCAATCATGGATTGGTAAAGAGTATTATCCACCTCTTGTGTTTCATCCTCTTTAGATAATTTACATCCAGTAACCATCGGTTTTCCAATAGGTTTGGAATCTTTTGTACCAAAAGTTTTTAGAATCTCTTTGATATACTTGGCTTGTGTAATATAGATTCCTCCAGTAACTTGTTGTATTTGTAGACCTATAAATAATTTAATCTCTCCAATCATTGATATCTTAAACTCTTTTCTCATATCATCAACATATCCTTTACATAAAGTGTCATTGCCTCCAAATATAATATCATCAACAAAAATTTCAGCAATTAAAACTTTATTATCACTACCACATTTCAAGTAAACATTATTGTTATCACTTGTTCTTTGAAATCCTATTTTGATTAGATAAGAGTGCAGTCTCTCATACCATGATTACGGTTCTGGTTTCAATCTATATAAAGCTTTATGTAACTTACATACCTTGTTCTTGTTTGTGATCTCAATGAATCCCTCGGGTTGCTCAAGGTAGACTTCTTCCTCAAGTATCCCATTAGGAAATGCAGACTTAACATCCATATGATAAACTTTGAATCCTTTGTAAGAAATATATGATAGAAGTATTCTAACTCCTTCCAGTCTAGCAGCGGGTGAAAAAGTCTCTCCATAGTCAATTCCTTCTTCTTGTGCATAACCTTTACAAACCAATCTAGCTTTATTTATGATAACTTCTCCATGTTCATTCAATTTGTTTTTGAAAATACATTTAGTACCAATCACATTTTTGTCTTTAGGCCTGGGTCCATGTCTTTTTCTTCTCAATTTGGTCATACTCTTCTTTCATAGCTTTCATCCAATCCTCATTATCCAGGGCTTCCATAAATTTCTTCGGCTCAAATGAAGATATCAAACATGTATTGTCTCGGGCCTTGCTCCTTGTCATCACTCCATCTTCCTTATTTCCAATAATATTACTTTGGGAATTGTGCCTTCTCACATACTTTTCCAAAATAGGCTTGGTAGGTCTCGGTTCATCAACATCAACATTCGGTTGTGGAACTTATTGTACATTTTCCTCCTCGATAGGTGCTCTACGTAAAGTTTCAGGTGAATCATCTTGTAGATATACAAACTTTTCATAATCATCAGGTTCCTTCTTACTATCTTCTTCATTCCTTTATGAAAATTCATCAATTCTCACATTTTTACTTTCCACCATTTTTCTAGTAACCTTATTAAATCATTTGTAAGATTTACTCATTGTAGAATATCCTAAGAATATCTCTTCATCTCCTTTTGAATCAAACTCGCCTTCTCTAGAATCTTTCAGAATATAAATTTTCTCCCAAAGATTTTAAAGTAACTAACATTAGGTTTGTGATCATACCACATTTCATAAGATGTCTTGTTGGTACCTTTCTTCATTTGTACTCGGTTTAATGTGTAAACAACATTACTCACAGCTTCCCTCCAGAAGTTTTGTGAAACTCCTTTTCAATCATTAGTGTCCTAGCATAA
Source organism: Thuja plicata (assembly GCA_018584345.1). Classification (NCBI taxonomy): domain Eukaryota; kingdom Viridiplantae; phylum Streptophyta; class Pinopsida; order Cupressales; family Cupressaceae; genus Thuja; species Thuja plicata. Next base: position 13,370 of record MU215113.1, read on the forward strand.
TCAACAATGGATCTGTTTGTTCTCTCAGCAATCCCATTCTATTGTGATGTCGTTGGTGCTGACTACTTTCTCTTTATACTATTCTCATTACTAAAAAATGTAAATTGATCAGAAGTAAACTCACCTCCTTTATCTAATCTCATACATTTCAACTGTCTTCCAATTTATTTTTCAACTCGGGCCTTATACCACTCAAACATTTGAAATACATCAGATTTTCTTTTAAGAACATTATAGATATCATTCTAGAATAATCATCCACAAATAAAATAAAATATATGTCTCCATAATAACTTTGAGTTCTCATCGGTCCACATAAATCAGTATGAGCTAAATCCAAAATACCTTGTGTAACATAAATCTTGCTTGCAAAACTGGATTTAGTCATCTTACCCATCTAACATTCTTTGCACATAGCATTCTCTAGTTTTACAAGTCTCGATAGTCCTCCTACACTATTATTCTTACTCACTTTGATTAAATTGTCAAAATCATTTGAATCAAATGCAATTAACTTACCAATAGTGGCATTCAGTGAAACATTCATCTGGGTATTGATCTCAGCTCTTGTATAGAAGATACATGAATAACATAACTTGGTAGAAGAGTACTCAACATTTTTCTTGTCACATCATCCTTTTTTATGTTACCACTAGCTCCTCTGATAGAATTAACAGTCTCCTTAAGTCTTGTACTATATTTTAATATCTTCTCTCCTTCCTTCATCCTCATAGAGACAATTTTTCCTCTCAAAATTTTTTCTTTATCCTTCTGAACATGTTGATCTCCACCATAGGTCAAAACAATCTTATCCCACATCTATTTCACAGTAGTAGAACCATAAATCTCATCATATTCCTGGTCGATAAGTGTAGATCCAATCTCAATCATGAATTGTGTATGCTCAACTTTCTATGTTTTCTCACTGATATTCAAAGGTGCAGTAGTCGGTGCTATATATTCATTCTCAAGATATTAAAGTGCATATTCTCCTACTCCACACACATGCAACCTCATTCTACTTTTCCATGTAGAGAAATGATCCCTATTCAGCTTTGGTGCTTCCATCTTATACATCTATAGATCTTACTCGTGTACTTTAAACTTATCACTTTAGAGTAACAAAGATCTGATACCAATTGTTGGTCTCACTAAGGGGG
>MU215122.1:4812-60343 GCA_018584345.1 Thuja plicata
CAATGTAAGTGATGAAAATGAAAATGTTAATGTTAATGTGACAAATACACCTAATTCAACAAATGAAAATGTTCAACATACACCAATTGAAATGATGGGGATAAATGCACCTAATTCATCTAATGCATTATTTCAATTCGATGTCATTAATTAACAAAATGTGAATGATGAAAATGAAAATGTTCAACATGCACCAATTGAAATGATGGGGATAAATGCACCTAATTCATCTAATGAAAATGTAAAGCATGCAAGAATAATTCATAGAAAACCAAAGTTTGTAATTGACATTTATGAAAATATTTTGAGGCCAATGCATGATAAAACTCCAGAAAGAAATTGTAGAAGAATTGTTAAACATATTTGGAATAACTATTTTGAAAAATTAAATCAAAGTGGAAGATGTCAAGTAGTTGTTGAAATGATTAAGAATCTGAAATTTAGAGAGACAATGAGAATTGTGGGGTTGAGAACATCTAAAAATAGTACTAAGAGAACCATTGTGAGAAATCTATTGGATGCATACCAAGCCATTTGTTCAAAATCACATACTAAAGATGCTAATGTTACTCAACGTGTCCTCACATAACTATAATGGGAAAGGAAATGAAAAAATATCGTATAGTAAGAAAAACAAGCAAGTCATTAAGGATAGATAGATCAATATTATAGAGAGCCTTACACAAGCAAGAAAAAATTGAGGATCCAAATACTAATTCTCTTTGGTCATTCTCGAGTAGACTCCCACACAAGGACAAGGTTTTTGTTGATGCATTAAGAACATTAATTGAAAATTTTTGGCATGACAACACAAGGTTTTCACCCAACCAAAGAGAGGTTGATATGAGGATAACTTGATCTACAAATTGTATGCCACATACAAAACACTTTTTGGATATGACACAAACACAATTTTATGAAAGATTCTTCCAAAGATTTCCTCAAATTAAAATTAGTCAAAGATTTTGTGAAATGGAAAAACCCTTTTATGTCAAGATTAATCATGTGCGCACAAAATGTTTTTGTAGGGTACATATTGAATTCTCCATGCATTATGATATATATCATCATGTTTGTTGTACTTTTCACACTAACACTATTTTGCGGGAATGTGGTCTTCAAGCACCTCCTATGTCATCAAGAGATTTTATGTCAAGTGTATTATGCAAACAAGATGATGGTGCATTTATTATAAGATGATTTATTTGAATGGATCTAGTAGTGCAGTTGGTGGTATGAGAAAGTGATGTAGATCTGAGGTCTAGTTGTTACCAAGAACCAACTTGACTCTACTTCAAGGCCACTAAATGGACCTTGTAGGGTATTATCAACCCTAACTTGAGGAAGTCACTAAGATCTTCACCTCAAGTACTCTATACCTGGTTCTCACTGTAAAGGTACTATTTCATATTATATAATATATAGGGATAGATTCATCCTCGTTAAACTGACAGGTTCAACCTGAATAATAGTGTAAAACATATTGCACATGGAATCCATTCACAAAATGTTTAAGATGGTTCTCCAAATTCTCTCTATATTTACAAAATCTACTCTATTACAAATACAATGCATTCCTCTCTTCCCGAGTACTCTCTACTACTGCCACTGCTTTCTTACAAAATCTTTCAACTATATAACTATCTCTCCAAAATATCTCGTGCTCTTCAACAACTTCAACCACCTTGCACAAAAGGCATGGCTGAGCCATAAATGACCCTCCCATCACTGGAACATGTGTTGCTATCCATCAAAGACAAAAATGAGATGTTGAGAGTTGTTGCAATTGACCTAGCTGGTCACAAACATCACATCCTGTGTTTCCTGGGTCATTAACCAACATTACTGAGCGCCAGCGTTGACTTCACCAAGTGATAGAAATATCATCGATGAACACAGAAACTTCAACACCGAGCGTTAGAATAAAAACCCAAAAACAAACATTGATACCAGGCAACATCACCGAGAAACAAAACTGAGGTACATTCCCAAGGGACATTACCGATGAACATTCCTAAGAGACATTATCGATGAACATTCCTGAGAGACATTATCGATGAACATTCCCGAGCATCAGCATCGCTCATTTTTAGATCATCAATCTTCAGTTTCTAGGGTCTTGTTGCATTTCCAAAGGTTTATAAACTACCTCAGCAGACAAATTAAACTAGGAAATAACTACTAAGAAACTATGGTTTTTGTTCACCAATTGACCTTATTCCTCACAAAAAGTGGTGGAACAAAACACCTTACAAACCAAAAATGCTTCCTAACCTAGAAATTTTCCTACCTTAGGATCTCCTGCACCATACTCCCAGAGTGGAAAAGAATCCAAGTCCCATGGATTCGGTGACCTCTTTCTAGTCTTCCAATTTGGGGGTACTTCTTGGTGACCTACAAAAAAAGGATATGCTATGGTCTTTAGCTTGGTATACCAGAAACCAAATAGCTTGTACTTATCTCAAGTACTCCACCATGCATCATGCAACTTAGTGCCTACACTTTGATGAATCAGAAGGTCATCAACAATCAACACTACATCCTTTGCAAGGACCTTCAATGGGTCCACAACTTTTTCATGTGAGATGCCTTGTTTTTTTACATCCTCTATAGGAAATATGACCATCCCAACTAGAGTCTCCTTGGCATTCTCATGACTCATAGCCCTGCTACTTTCAGCATCATCCTTTGTAAACTTCTTCTCACCATCTTCATGACCCCTTACACCATGAGAATCCTCCACTACCTTTTGTTTCTTAGTATTTGTTGTCAGATCTAATTTCTCCTCTTGTCCTGTCAATGGACAACTCTACACTTTGTCTTCAACTAGGACCTCTATATGATCATCATCTTCACATACCTCTTCAATATACTTCTGCTCCAATGAATCCCCACATATCATATATGATTCAGCATTAAGAACCTCTGCAACATCTAGAATATTCTCCTTAATAGGTGCTTGGTCATCTTGTTGTTGCTTGCATAAGAACTCATCTCTCTTTTCTTTTTCTAGGAGTTCATGTAACTTTATCTGAGTTTCCATTAGCTTAGCTTCATTGTACTCTATCCTTTTTCTTATGTTTCTCATCTCTTCTAGTATTTGGTTTTTATCTTCCTCTTTCTTTCTTGCTGCTACTTCTTCTCTTTGCTTTCTTTCTAAATCTTTAAAGGATTTTTATGCCTCTTAGATTACACTCTCTTCTATTGTCAAGTAAATCTTGACAATCTTTTCCAACTGCAAGGATCTACTTCCTTGCTCTGATACCAATCTGGTGTAGATCTGAGGTCTAGTTGTTACTGAGAGTCAGCTTGACTCTGCTTTAAGGCCATTGAATGGACCTTGTAGGGTATTATCAGCCCTAACTTGAGGAATTCACTAAGATCTTTACCTCAAGTTCTCTAGACCTGGTTCTCACTGTAAAGCTACTATGTCATACTATATAATCTATAGGGATAGTTTCATCCTCCTTGTTAAACTGATGGGTTCAACCTGAATAACAGTGTAAAACATATTGCATATGGAATCCATTCACAAAATGTTTAAGATGGTTCTCCAAATGCTTTCTGTATTCACAAAATCTACTCTATTAGAAATACAATGCATTCCTCTCTTCTCAACTACTCTCTACTATAGCCATTGCTTTCTTACAAAAGCTTTCAACTATATAACTATCTCTCTAAAATATCTCCAAAATATCTCGTGCTCTTCAACAAATTCAACCACCTTGCAGAGATGGCATGGTTAAGCCATAAATGACCCTCCCATCACTGGAACAAGTGTCACTGTCCATCAAAGACAAAAATGACACATTGAGAGCCATTTCAGTTGACCCAGCTTGTCACAAACATCACATCTTGCATTTCCTGGGTCGTTAACTGATATTACTGAGTGCCAGCGTTGACTTCACCAAGCGATAGAAATATCATCGGTGAACATAGAAACTTCAACACCGAGAGTCAAAACAAAAACCCAAAAAAAAACATTGACATGGGGTAATGTCACCAAGAAGCACAACCAACAGACATTCCTAGGGGACATTATCAATGAACATTCCTGAGAGACATTACCGATGAACATTCCCGAGAGACATTACCAGCGAACATTCCCGAGCACCAGCATCGCTCATCTGTAGATCATCAATCATTGATTTCTAGGGCCTTGTTGCATTTTGAGAGGTTTATAAACTACCTCAAAACATAAATTAAACTAGGAAACAACTACTAATAAACTATGGTGTTTGTTCACCGATTGACCTTAGTCATCACAAAAAGTGGTGGAACAAAACACCTTACAAACCAAAAATTCCTCCTAACCTCGAAATGCTCCTAGCCTTAGGTTCTCCTGGACCAGAAATTTGTGGATATGTCACCATCTAGAGAGCACAAATAAGATTGGAAATACACTAGTTTCTTTTGGAAAATACAAGACAGTAACTTATGGTCTAAAAGATGGAAAAGAACTTAAGAGGTGTGAGTTAGTGAAAAATAATATATGTGTAGCTGATTTTATGAAGATTTTTCAAGAGAAACTAGTTTATGAGTACATACGTCATTCACATAGAGCTAGGTGGTTGGATGAGAAATTCAAGATATGTAAGGAAACTTTTCCCCTTGGTACTATTATCTCCATTGTTAATTTTTCTTAGAATTATACACTTAAAACTCAGAATGAAGTACAAGCAATGTATTACCATTCTATACAAGTGATGATCTTTGTACATATAGCATTCATGCATGCACATGATAGAATAGACATAGATAGAAGGGTTTTAAGAGAGTATCACTTCTACATCAGTGATGATTGCGCACATTCATCAGAGTTTGTACAAGGTTGCTTCCAATTTTTCTATGAGAATTTAAGGGAAAGAGGTATTGAGTATAGCCAACACATAATATGGTCAAATAATTGCACCTCACAATTCCATAATGCAAGGATGTTCTATTGGTTGAGTAGGATGCATGTGACAAGTGGCATTCAAAATTTTTGGAATTTCACCGAGGTGGGGAATGGAAAAGACAAGCATGATGGTGTGGGTGCATGTATAAAAAGAGCTCTTTCTAAAGAGGAATTGAAGTAAGAAGGTGGTATAGAGTTAATAAATGCAGAAATAATTATGCAATGTTGCAACTCTACAATGGGAATAGGTAATGAAGGTAAGTCTATGGTTAATAGATTTTTTTGGTTGATAGGCGATTCTAACATTGAAAACTATCTACATTGTTGTAAACTTACAAGATCAAGTGACATGCACTCATTTAGAAGTTCAAATGCAACATCACTAGGTATTTATACTAGATTAATGGCATGCTTTTGCTTGTCTTGTATGAATTTTGTGTGGGAGGAATGCGAATCAAAAGACCGGGTTGATGAATGGTCTAAAACACCTTTACAATTGTTTGATACATATCAACTTCCTAGAGCACTACAATTGAGCCAATTTGAACCATCATTAGATTTCAATCACATATCTAACCTAGTTGAACCAGGTGATTTCTCAATTTATTCTTCATTTTGAGATGAACTCTGTTGAACCTACTTGAACTCATTTTATTAGGTGGTTAAGTGTTTAGGGTGTTAACTTATCCCTCTATAAATTGCAGGCCATGTATATGCAGTTGTTGCATATGAGAAAAATGAGGAAGGGACTAATTAATTTTTGTGTTGTTGTATTGAGGGAGAAAAGAAATTGACAACTATAGTTATTAATGGAGAGGGTATTGAGTACCCAATAGGATCCATTGTTGTGATAGGGACATGGCTTATAAGGTACGCTATCAAAATATAATGTGTTCTTGTTTGACGACTTTGAGACCTCTTACCATCATTTTTTTACACTTTATATGTTGAATTTGTATTCATTTATGCTTCTATGAAATGCAGGTACCCTATCCAAAAATCCAAGAAGTGGTTGTTTCAGGACTATGAGACACATAGACATATTTTGCATTACTCAAACCTTCTTGTTGGAACAAATATTAAATTGATAAAGTATACTGGTAGACCTCGTAAGAATATTTTATGGAAACTTTGTGAATTTGAACACAAGGCAATACTTGACACAATAAGGTTTAGAGATGATCCAAAACGTTCACTCAATTAGTTTTGGGCCATCACGAAGAATCATTCTACAAAATGGTAGAACTATTTTGACAATTTTGTATATAAATTTTGCGAAACAATCTAACCTCATTTTTTTGTAAATATAAATGACTATGAAGTGGTCTACATGCATATTTGGAGACCACATTTTTTATATTGAAAGAAGATCAAATTGTATATAAAAGTGGCCATGGGTTGATTTGTATATACTATGGGGCCACATTTTGTATATTTTATTGTGTGCCATTTAACTAAGAGCATATCAGTGAATTACGGTTCATTATAATTATAACAATGGCTCATGTAGTGGATATCTCATGTTTCTCTAAATTATAATAATGGTTCATGTGTAGTGGATATCATGTTTCTCTAAATTGGAATAATGGTTCATGTAGATGATATCATGTTTCTCTAAATTGTAATAATGGTTCAATGACCACAACTAGATCTATACAATGTCTTGATATATCTATGACTATGGTGGATCATCAAAATTGAGCTTCTTCACAGCAGCACTTGGGTCACTAAGTCTCTGTACAAGACCAATTCAAATGCTAAGCCATATATCTTATCTCAAAATAATATCAAAATAAATAAATATTGGGCTGTAATTTGTTGACAGTTGAATTATTGATTACCTCATCTCTTTCTCCTATGCTTCGGATGAATGACAAAAAAAATGGACTCCATTGTGGGCGAGAGGGACTCCTAAAAAAATGGCCAGGTAGAGGATGAACAGGCACTCGTGAAGGGTCCTATAACAGGAAAAATAAATAATACAAAATACATGTTATAAACAAGAAATACTAAAAAATAAAAAAAATACATGCACTAAAAATAAAATGCATACCACAACATGAGTTGGAACTTTTGTGCTAGAGGGAGCCAAAACCATTGATGAATCAGTTCAAACCTTTTCCTGTATGGTAAAATAGAAAAGATGTTATAGTTGAGAAATACTGGATAATGAAAAAATTGTATACACTAGATAATACAAATGCATACCGAAGCCTTAACTAGATCTCATGTGCTAGGCAAGGAATCCCTAGGAAGTGGAGAAGGGAGATGTAATAGGTAAATGAGAATTCACATACAAAATAATAACCCAAAGTTGTTGACAATCGATTTATAAAACTATAAATGCATGTACTCATCTCTAAAAAAAAATGTTTAACATGTATATAGAACAAATACATACCATAATATTAGATGGCTCTACTATACTCATATGAGGATTCACCTCATCTGAGGTAGCTATGACCAATTCTTGTACGAAAAGTCATAGAAAACAACATACTAATAGAGGAACATGATTTCTAAAATATTTTGAACAAACAAGAATGTGATTGAAAGTAAATATGAAAACATGTTACCTCCTCCCTCTCTTGAACATCAACAATGTTTGGTGCATTCTTTAGTTTAGTGAAACCCAATTGATTCTACATGTATACAATAAACAATTCAGGGGCATTCATCAATATAGACTACATTGAAATGTTCATAATACATTTCAACAAATATACTTAAATTGGACTTAATTACCTTTTTTTTTCAGTGTCCCCGATGATTTTCTAATGACCTCGAGCTTGGTGGGGTAGGCTAACAAAAACAAAATTAATATAAGAGAAATAATATGATACCGCATGGATTCAATTAAAATTATAAACAAGAGGTGTGCAAATATGATACCACATAGCTCTATAAGCCAAAGACAATGGCACAAAGGGTGACATCATCAATCTCACAAATATGAGCCCCTATCAAGGCCTATAAAACACCAAATAAATATAAGCAATAGTTTACAATCAAGATTATGATTCACTTAAACTCCACAAATTCTTATGCTCCACAACTCTATTATCACAAGCTTATAAACAAATTTTACGAACCATTATTACAATATAAAAAAATTATCTTCTTTCACACACAAGACTATTCTTTAATAAATTTTTAGTCACAGTTAAATAAGGATGATCTAGATTGTATTCATGGAGGTCAGAGGTTAGGACCACTTTTGCAGCAGGTAATAGGACTATTGTAGCCTCACAGTGAGTATATTTTAGTGTGTTTACCCTTAGCATGGGGGGATTTGGAGTGATTTTAGGTTGAGAGTAGGTGGTGTGCATAGTGATGAAAATATTTGGGGTGCTTATGAACCTAGGTTTTAGAGGGGTTCTTGTCTATGGTGAAGATAAAGACTAGTATATGGGGACTGTCCTAGTATGACAATGAAATGCTAGAAAGTAGAGTTTACTGAACTAGCAAGTGAATGTGATTTGAGCGATAGGATAAGGACCTTGTGATAATTTAAGGGGTTCTTGGGGTTTCTTACAAGTTATATGTTGGGATTATTCAGAAGGACATGGATGTGTATTGAAGGATTGAGGACATTCACAATCAGTGAACAATCAGAGATTGTATTCATGATTTTGAACAATAAATAAGAGTAAAAGAATGATGGTTGGATGTTCCAGATGGTGTTCAAGGTTGATGCAGAAGCCAATAAGTGGTTGGTTGGGGTATGAGTCTATGTATGAGTTCAACAATTGTTGAATTGATTCCAAGGATAGAGGGCAGGAGTTCAAATCAGTTTGAGTCATGATGGCTGGACAAGGAAGTGAACTTGTTCAAAAGTATGATGTCTAGGTTACCAAAAGCCAACGATCTCTATTGAAGCCTTTGCATTCAACATAATTCCTTGAGGGAATACCATTCTTTTATGAATTCATTGAGTTTAATTACATTAGAACAAATTATTTGACCATAAAGAAATAGAAAACAAACATACACTAATACACCAATACATCAAATCAACAATTCAATATGGGGCAGAGCACCAAGGGAGCAAGAAGGAAGACAGGGTCACCTAGAAGACCCTAGAAGGGGAAGACTAAAAAAAGACCATCAAAGTTAATTTTTGGATGTAATGAGATCAATAAAATCCATTTCACATGTTTACATGGCCTAGGGGTCACTTTATGTAATGGGATGCTATATAATTCCTTTTTGGCACAATTGGTCTAAAAAGTCAATTTGAGGGTTCATGGATTAAAAGGTGTTAAATATTGATGTAATGCTCACATATGGTGTAACAAGGTCATTGTGACCTTAAAATGATGTAGTAGAAGAGATAAAGATAATATTTGCAACAAAGATACAATAATAATATAAAATTGTCAAAAGATGATAATCTGGCCTAAAGGGATATTTAGAAATGAGTTAAAGGGTTAGAATAGGAGTTCTGATACATTTAAGGTCATTAAAAGTGTTAGAAACATAAAAAAAAATGGAAAAGATACAAGGAAAGAATCCAAGAGAATGTGAAAAAGGAAGAGTTTTACCCAGAGAGAGAGAGAGAGAGAGAGAGATTTTCCTTCAATAGATCAAACACCAAGTTCACCAAAATGCTCCAAGAACACAAGAATTTTGAAAGGGTAAAAAATAAGAAAAAAACCCCCTTGTGTATAATATGAATGAGGCACAAAGCCTAAAGAAGAAGAGTGAAGGAGAGAAAAAATCTCACTACAGTATTGTGAGAGAAAGAATGACAATGAGAGAACAAGAGAGAATAATTCTCATGAGAACCAACTTTGTGAGAACCAACCTTAAGAAGTGTGTGAGAAGAATCTCTTAAGTAGAGATGAGTGAAGGAGTTTGGATGTGACTCCCATATCCTATGAGTTCCACATTCACATTAAGTGTGTTTTATGTGTAGGAATCCTCTTAAGGAGGAATATCTAATTTCCTTATTAAAGGAAATACAAAAATGTGACATGTCCTCCTACTTGGACTAGAGGACAAGAACAAAATAGGATACCTTGGTTTATCCTTTAATTACATAGTTCACCAAGGAAAGATTAATTTCTAACACCCCCCTTTAATATTTACTTTGGGTGCTTACAACAAGGGGTATGAAACCTATTTTTTTACAAAATCCTGCAACTTGATCTTCAATATAAGGAAGAAATTTTATTGTCTCCAAGTTTTCAAGTAATATTCTAGAAACATGATGTACAAGCACCTTTGGTAGAGCCAAGAGAAGTATATGGGTCCTTTAAATGTGTTCAAGTGGAATTATGTGCACATCTTCAAGTAGTCTTGTGATTCATAGGATATGTGTAAATGAATTGATGTCTCTGGAAAGGTCCATGATATATCACTTGAATCAAAGAAAAGAAAAACCACAAGTAGATTTCCCATAGTTGGGATCTACCCTTGATACAAATCAGTACACCTTTGAAAAGAAACTCATAATATGTATCATAAAATAATTTAACTTTAGATAAATTTTGAAAACTTTAGAATGAGATAAGCATGAGCTATCATAAAAATGTCCAATGTAGCTAACATGATATCAAGATAAACCATATGCTCAAAGTTTCAAAAAGAACATGTTAGGTATGAAAGTATTTATCAATGCTCTCATGAAAGAAATATACTAAAACACAAATGACCATAGACAAGGTCAACTAATGAAACCTGCACCAATAATTTGTCAATCACTTGGATATAGACAATCCACTAGTGATTCATCTCACCGCAAGTGAATGGGTCATGACTCCATCACCTACATGACCCACGATCTAAACAATGAAGAATGTAGTGCATTATCATGTTAGTATATAAATAAATATGAGAGAGAATGATAAAATTATAAGAATATGTGACTCAAGCACCAAATTAATGTAAGATCCTGATTTTCCAAGCATGTTTACCATTGTGAGCCATAGGATTATGAGGATTAATAACATATTGTCTGCCAGAGATATGAGAAATCCAACAAAATTCAAGAAGATTTCAAAAACAATATCCTCACCAAAAACAAGCAATGGAACAAGTTGATAAACATCAACTAAAATAAGCGCAACCCAGTGAAACTTACAAATGGAACAAGCTGATAAACATCAACTAAAGTAAGTGCAAACTAGTAGTGCAACTTACAAATGGAGCATATTGATAAACATCAACTAAAGTAAGTTCAACCTAGTGAAACTTAGAAATGGAACAAGTTGATAAACATCAACTGAAGTAAGCGCAACCCAGTACAACTTAAAAATGAAACAAGTTGATAAACATCAACTGAAGTAAGTGCAACCCAATGCAACTTAAAAATGGAACAAGTTGATAAACATCAACAGAAGTAAGCGCAACCCAGTGCAACTTACAAATGGAACAAGTTGATAAACATCAACTAAAATAAGAGAAAACCAGTTCAACTTACAAATGGAACAAGTTGATAAACATCAACTGAAGTAAGTGCAACCCAATGCAACTTACAAATGGAACAAGTTGATAAACTTCAACTGAAGTAAGTGCAATCCAGTGCAACTTACAAATAGAACAAGTTGATAAACATCAACTGAAGTAAGCGCAACCCAGTGCAACTTACAAATGGAACAAGTTGATAAACATCAACTGAAGTAAGTGCAACCCAGTGCAAATTACAAATAGAACAAGTTGATAAACATTAACTCAAGTAAGCGCAACCCAGTGCAACTTACAAATGGAACACGTTGATAAACATCAACTGAAGAAAGTGCAACCCAATGCAACTTACAAATAGAAACAATAGATCAAATTGAACTCATAAAAGATGCAACAATAGATCATATAAAAATATGAGAGCAAATAATGCTAGATAATGAAATAAACCACTTGAAGGTAATGTTGTATGATAACTCATAATACTTGAAAAAATTATAATTTAACATTAGTAATGAATTTAAGTGCATTAGATCAATCATATGACACATATATTTTTTTGTTCCTTAACCACAAGAGTTAGATCAAAAACAATCTTCCATGAAGAAAAGCTGGCATAGTTACAAAAACATGAACAAAAGACTAGCTAAGAAAAAATGTTTACCCCCTTTGATTAATGAACATAATCTCCTTTCTTACGAATAATAATCAAAATGAAATATTTCCATACCATATTGTTAGAACCATTTAATTTAATCTATAGAATCAATGTAGGCATGATTAATAAAGAAAGAGATGATCAAATTAACTTAAACAAAGTGGAATACAAAGAATATATACTGATCAAGATAAATAAAAATAAATTTGAATTAATATAACTCTCAATTTGAATGGTTAAATAATGATATGAATTTTTTTTTAAAAAATTAGTTTAAATGAAGGGACAAATTTTACTTGCAATGAATTAATGAAACACCAATTGAATATGGTTAGAATTGGTACAATGAATGTAGGAATGAAATGATATGAAGTAATATTGAGAAGAAAAAATGTATTAACATTTAAACTTTTTTTATTTCAACAAAATTTTAAAATACTAAGTTAGAAGTGATTAACATTAAATAAACTTGGATTAGAGAATAAAGAATGATTAATGAAAGACAAATTAAATGACCAAATTTGAATAAAGAGACACCTTAAACTTTAAATAATGAGATTAAATGGTCAAAGATGGATTAAAATAAAAAAATAGACCAAGGATATCAGTTGAAATTTTAGACAATATTTAAAAAATATGACAATACACTAATAGAGGAAACTGAATTCCTACCTGTAGCCTGCAAAAAAAATGTTAAAAAGAATATATGTTGATATAGAATGATTGAAACTACAGAATAATAAACTGAAACCACAGAGCTTGAATGAAGACTGAAACTGAACCCTCTGACTAATGAAGCTCAAGGATTGGCTAATTACTCTCAGTTATCTTTGAAGCAGATATATGAATCAACAAAAAACAAACGTTTTACCTCTGCTCCAAATGTAAAAAAACAAATTAGGAGATGCTGAGAAAGGTTAAAAAATGTAATGTTGAGCAAGGTAAAAAATGTGGGAGAGAGAAAGAGGCATGTAAGAACCAAGAGGGTGCTAATGTTCCACATGACCAAACAGCCAAGAAGCCAAGAAATAATGCGCAAAGAGGAAAGGAAGCAAGGAAAAAATAGGTGAAGAGAATGAGCTGCGCTAGGAGGTTGAGAGCTGAGAACAACTGCTAAAAATAATCAAATGATTACAATGTTGCGCTACAAACTATTCTGTGCTAGAAATTTTTTAATTGTTTTTAAAAAATTAGAAACCATAAACAAAGCTGCAACGTATGGAACCTAGGGAGATGGAGCGCACCAAGGGCCAAAGAATCTAGTATAGAGAAGACCAATCACAATAAAGTGTTGTGAAATGACCAACGAACAAAGACAATGTTGCTTTGTGATACTTCATAATGTAAAGGGATATGGAATGCCACACTGAAGGAGGAGATGGTAATATTATATTTTTTGTGCAGAGTTTGAAGCATGGGTTGTGCAATGTAAAGGTAATGCAAGAGTAAATGCTAAGAATGCTACGATGAAATAATGGAGATAAGAAGAAGTTTCCCAAGGAACTTTGAATACAAGGATGCAAGAATGGAGAATGCTAAACCAAAGGACTAAGATAAAAATGCTAAGGAGCTGCAAGGGAAAGATAACAAGATAAGCCTATAACCACTAGACAAATATTAGAAAAAAAGAACTACAGAAGCCTACGAGAAGATAGAGATATGTAAACCAGAGAAGAAAGAGATAGAGATTAGTTAAATTTATATTTAAACCTGTATTTTATATAAAATCAGAGATTATGATGTAAAATAGATGTTGCAAGAAATGTTAGCAGAGATTATGAATCAGGAATATACACGACAAGTATAAAAAAAAATGGAAATAAGAGATAGAAAGATTAAATACACGGTGTTAGGAGATAAAAAATAGAGATGTTGAAAATATAAAAAACTTGAAGTATACAAATCTGAATATAAGTTATAACCTTGCAAATGAGATGGTTATAAAAATGGATGAAAATGCATGAGAAAATATTAAACAAAATATAAACATGCAAACATGATTGTTAGAATGAACAAAAATGCATGAAAAGAAAACACTTGTGATTGCCTGACAGGGGGTGAGGTTAGTACGTTAAGAAAAAATTTAAAAAGAGATGAAATAGCTAAGATTTGCAAAAAAAAATGAAAGAAAACCATGCAACCAAAAGTTAGATCAACAAAAATATGATTTATTCTCCTCAACGGAGATATCTTTTAACTATTCCTACATGCAACACTCAAAACAAGGATTAAACTAGCTCTGATACCATGTTAGAAACATAAAAGAAAATGAAAAAGAGATAACAAAAGAATCCAAGAGAATGTGCAAAAGGAAGAGTTTTACCAAATACACACACACACACACACACACACACACACAGAGAGATTTTCCTTTAATAGATCAAACACCAAGTTCACCAAAATGTTCCAAGACCAAGACAAGAACACAAGAATTTTGAAAGGGGGTAAAATAAGAAAAAACCCCTTGTGCATAATATGAATGAGGTACAAAGCCTAAATAAGAAGAGAGGAGAGCAATAAGCTCACTACAATATTGTGAGAGAAAGAATGGGAATGAGAGAAGAAGAGAGAAGAATTCCCATGCGAACCAATTTTTTGAGAACCAACCTTAAGAAGTGTCTAAGAAGCATCTCTTAAGTAGAGATGAGTGAAGGAGTTTGCATGTAACTATTATGCCCACATACCCATCCCTACATTTTGTGTGAAAAATGTTGGGTCCCCCATTTTCACTTTTGCTCTTGCCTTGTTTTCCTTGTTTTTCTCTTATTTCTTCTCTAGGTTTTCCTTCCTGTGGGGTTTGTTTTCTTTTTCTTTTTTTCTTTCATGTCTCTGGGACCTAGTCCCAGAGTCGGTTGTTCTTTCCAGAGCTAGATTCTGGACTCTGAGATTCTCCGCCACTGTCTTCTTCTCATAAGAAGGTATGGTTGCATGGGATCCTTGGGCTCGGAGTCCAGAGGCTTGCGTATTCTGGATTCATTAGGAAGGAAGGTAACTTTCTTTTTAGCTTGGGTATAAATAGAAATTACATGTCACTTTCACAGTTACCGTGATTAAAATACTCAGAACTTTTAGAGTGATTCCTTGGTGATTTGAAGTGCGATTAAGTTGCGAATTACACCAAGCTTAGTGGGAAATTACAAGTTGACTTTTGGTGTTGATCAATGATTATTAAAAGGTTGAATTTGTTTCAGAGCAGTCCTAGTGTCTTCTTTCCTTATCGTTCTTTAGATTTCTAGGTAGGTTCTCTAGTTCTGCTTGGTTCTTTCTGATTTTGCTTCATTCTGGTTTGTGTTTCTGCCTTTCGCGTCTTATGCTTTTGATTCGCATCCCATTGGTGGGTTGGCTCTCACAAAGGGTTGTTTTCCCTCTATGCAGCTATAGATTAGTGTATATGTGTTGTATTTTCCTTAGGTTTAGTCATGTAGATGTTTTGTAAATTTGAAGCGGTTTTGTAAGTGTTGTATATTGTTGTATCTTTGTGTGTATACATTTTGGCCTTTAGCCCTCTATATTTTTATGTATATACCCTTCAGCTCTGCTGTGTCTTTGTATATATGTTGTGTATATCCTTCTAGTTCAGTATCAAGCTTGACGTGCATTATTTGCATTTCACCTAAGTTTGCAATCTCACCCCATGACAGAATACCACCTAGTTGGAGCTCATCTCTCTACTAGTTTTGACCAAGCAATTTTCTCTCTCCGCTATCAATCAGCCCTTATGGCGCATTTATGTCCCATGTGTGCATTCAAGACTTTCCAAGTGGCTTCTACTTTACATGCATTCAGACAGTTGTCATTGTCATCACCATAACTCCCCATTTATTTCACTTCCATGTGACGCCCATGTAGGCCTGACAACTCACTTCCTGGTCGCATATTCCAATGGTTAATTTTACAGGCCCTGGGTCTTTCATCCTCACCCAGCCCACATCTTACTTTTGTCAAGTATGCTAAAACCCCCTGGCCTGGATAATGGTTAATTTCCTAAGTCTGGATTATATATATCTTTTTAGGATTTTGACTTAAACTAACTTTTTAGGTAAAGGACATGCCTTAGGGGTAAGATCCCTGAATCCTGGAGTATTATTTATTCATGAATTCTAACGGTCGCATTACCTTATAAGTTCTCAAAGCACCAAACTCTCACCATGTTAGAATATTTTGCATCATCACCACTCAGGAGCATGGAGCTTCCCTCCATGATGGTCACTAGGGCAGCCATCAGGTCCAAGATTGAGCGGGCCTTGGAGAAAATTCCCCTCAACATGAAATATCTGAAGGACAATGCTATTGTGGGATCAAAAATTGAGTCCCAAGTCCAGATGATCACCGACACCAGCATCAAAATGTGGGCAGAAATGAAAGCCCTAATTAAGATAATGTTTATTCAATGACAGTCCAGAGATCTGTTGGCAATCAGCGTTGGGGGTTCTATGATCCTGAAGGCCACTTGTTTCCCATGCTCTATGCAGGCCCCGAAGCTTATTCTCACCCTTGTGGTGCATTAAAACTCCTCTGTCTAGGCTGTCATGCTCGCTGCCCCAGTTCCAACCAGATATCCCACCCCCATGGTATCTCTTGATGCCGTGACTTTTCAGGCAGGTTTGGGGATTCCCAAGTTTGATGAACTAGCTGTCGTTACCAGATTTGATGCTTTGGGGAAATTTGAGTAGCTCAAGCTCATGGACCGGAAATATTTGAACAACCATTGGCTCAAGACCCCGAAGAGGGACCCCAAAAGAATGAAGTTAGAGATCCCCCGATCTGAGTTTAAAGAAAGTATTCAAATGGGGATCATAGCACTATGCTGGCTTTGGGAAACCCCACACATGGGAAATTTTAGGCTGGATGTACTACTTTCTACTAGGCATCTCCACTAGCGAGCAATACTTTGATTGGGCTGCCATCATTTTGAACCATGTGGATTCTCAGTTCCTTCAGGTGGCCCGGACCCATAAGTTCTACATGACATGCTACATTCTTTGGGCCTTAGCACAACAATGCCCCATCACAAATGGGCTGCTTACATTAGGTGTACATGGGATTAGCCCAGGTCAAAAGGCTCCCTAGGATTATTTCCCACAAATCCAATGGGAGGCTAGTTTCCCCAGCTTCTGTCAGGTGAATGACACCTTCGTCTACTACAATCTACCCATGCCTACCCATGATGTCAAGTACCACCTCTCCAAGGAGGCAATGGATCTGGTCAGAAGTTATGGCCATTAATACATCCAATTCCAACAACATACCTATGTTCAGATAACGGACTTCTCTGAGAAACCTTACTTGTTTCCCAAACATTATGGGACCAAAATAATCCTCTTAGAATATTGCAGACAAAAGCTAGAGTTGCATGCCTTATACACCATAAAGAAGGTGGTGAACATTCCATTCCCAATCACTTGTGGGAATTGAACAGGCATTCTGGCCACAGTCAAAGAGGCAGACAGTGAACTCAAGAGCCTAAACTTGGCAAAATTTTATCTAGCACAGAAGAACTTTGATCCGCTTAGCAAAATTGCAACGGCACTTCCCCGGGCTTCAAAAAACAACAGATTTCACATGGAAGACTTCTGGGAGGATTTCCAGGATGATGTTGAAGTCCAGAGTCAGCACTTCATCCAGATAATGATGGGGATGATGGAAAGATTGAAGCTCCAAAAATTCCCAGATGACTTCTCAGACACGGGGTCCACAATAGACCCTCAGAACAAGGAAAGGGGAGTTGACAAGATGGCCCTCCCACTGGTAGATTGGAATGCCCAGGAGGGGCCCACCATTGAAGATATCACCTACAATGTGGTCAAGCATAGCCACAAATACTTTAAAAGGATATTCCTAGGGAGCACCCACATAGTTGGCCTGGCGGTACAGAAGCTGACTTCCAGGGCTAGAACCTCTTCACAAGGAGAGGATAAAGGGAAAAGAATATTGGGAACTCCAACCCTACATGAGACCCCCACAAAAGAGAAACTAAAGTAGATGCTGGTGGCCTCCCAGTAGATGAAGGATAAATTGATCACATAGTTGGCTACTCCGGTGCTCATGACCAGGACCTGTCCATCCTCCCTCTTCCCCTTCACTAGTAGAATTTATGGTCAGAGCAATAGGAATGAGGATGGAAGAGGAGCAAGAAGCCCTAAGGGATGCAGGGCCTCCTTTGGTGACCAAGCAAAAGAAGAGACTCAATCTAAAGCCAAGGATAGAACTGAAGCTTGGGATGCCACACATCCCAGAAGTACAAATTTCTTAGTCTAACTCTCTGGAGCTAGAGAAAGAACCGGAGCACATCCCAGAAAATCCTCCTCCCCATGAAGAATTTGATGATGTATTTAGAACTGATGAGTTTGGGAATTTGCAGGGGGACATTGTACAGTCAGTGAAAGAAATTGCCACACAGGAGGAAGCTCCAGAGAAAGAACCTGCAAAAGAACAGGAAGCCCGGGCAGGAGAAGAAAAGGGAAAAGAATAGGTAAAGACTCCTGAAGTCCTGAAAATATAGGTTACAGGAGCTCTAGGCCAACACATGCAAAATGAGAAAATGGCATCGGTTGGGTAAACTGGACCCACGGGAACAATTGTGACCCCAACTGTCGTGCTCCAAATGCCACTCCCAAAGGTAACATTTGGGGAGGTGATCATAGAAGCCCAAACATTGAATCTCAGCCTGACACCTCCCCCACCTCCAGAAGATACGCCACTGGAAGAAAATATCCCAGCAACAGAGGCTGGTAAAGAGTATCAGCAGGATGAAGAAGAGAACCCCAAGGAAACAAATGATGATCCTAATATTACTAAGGATATAAACATAGGAGCACAAGATACTAGCACCACCAGAGTATCACTGGTGAACCAAAAGATATAGGGAAGGAGCCAGAAATAGCTCATAGTGTTGAAGGGGTGCAACAAAACCCTGGGGAGAAATCACAAGAACATATTCTAGCTACAAAGCCACCCCTCCCGCCATAGTGGTTAGTGGAATCTCAAAAGAGAAAGGCCCCAACAACACCCAGGGCCCATCTCTCCTTGGCAGAGATGATGGCTCAGGCAAAAAAATCGGCCAAAGGCTAAGAAAGCCCAAATAGTCCACGCCTTTTGGACTGAGCTAGGTGGAGATACAGTCGCAGTAATTATGACACCTTCCCCAGATGTGGACAAAGCCATGGCTAAGGCTAGAGATTAAAATTTCATAGAGGTGTTGCTGGGGAGAGAGGGAAACAGGGTGAATTAGACCTATTGAAGGAAGTGGCCAAGGGGGTAGAGGCTCACTACGAGAAAGAAGCCCAAAAGTTCAAAGCAGAGAAGGAGAAAAATGTAAATCTTATGGGACTGTTGACTAAGCTAGCCTGACCCATTATCATCATTCCCTTGGGTGCCTCCACATCTAATGCACCACTCCCCTTGAGCGACATATATTCATTATGGGCGATGAAGAGAAAGGCCCAAGCGGTTGATGAATGGGTTGCCTTACAGTTTGGAAACATTTGGCATTTCTTGGTGTCCACACTTCTAGATCTATATGCGGCCTACCATGTCCTACACCAAGTCAAAACTACCATCTCCATATGGGAGGGAGATATTGAGAATTATGAGGCATGGAAGGTTGAGTTAGAAGAACTCATCAGCATTAGAGAGGAGATTGTCTCCGAGTCTAGAATTTTAGGGGAAGAGTCATTTGAATTTGTAAGGACCCAGCACTCTAGACTTAACCTCACATTGGGGGTAATCAAGAAACTGGTAGGGACCCTGTGTGATAAGACCAATGTGGTCCAATATTCTTTCAATTTATATAAGTCTTTTGTTTTGAGGGTCTTCAGAGCTGATCCGTTTAGCACTGACACATGCACTCTAGAGGAATATGTTTTGGGAAAGTTTGATGAATTAATGGAATCAAGGTATCAATCCTCGAAGGGGATAGATGAAGCAAAAATGATGCAAATAACTCACATGGTTCTCAAAGGTCACGATGTGGCAAAAATGGCCAAAGAATTTAAGGCAAATGTTTTGGACCTGGATGAGTAGATTGAGGTGGCCAAGTATCGGTGGGCCGGCCTTAGAGACATCGATGAAGATGGGATCTCCTGTCTCCTCCAGACCTTCAATGACAACAAACAACAATAAATATTCTCTGGGTGTTGGAGAAAACTTTCAGGGAATTGTTTTGTATTCTTTTTTTTTTGGGAGCCTAGCTCATGGATCCCAGAGTTTTGGATCCCACATTTTTTTATTCTTTAAGTGACTCATGTCCCAGTTCCCAAGGTCAACCAGTCACTTTCAAGGAAGTTAATAAAGGTTGTCAAAGGGTGGGTAACCACAACAAGGCACTTCAGATCGACAAGAGTTATTTTGACAGATGGTCTTCCCAAGGTGTCGCTTCAACGTTACACCTGGTGCATTAGAGATAGGGCACCTCTTTCCCATTTATGAGGCATGTAGCCTTGATCCTTGGAGAATCAGATTTCTTCTCCTCTTCTACCAGCTCTCTTTTTTAGGCTGATTCTTCCACTCCACTTTCTTGTCTTATTCTTCTGACATGTCAGACCTTCTCCATCTTGAGGTCTTTTGTAATGTGGTATAGGTAGTACCGGCCACCAGAAAATATTATTATATTGTAAAAGTGTAAAATAAGTTAGGTTAGTTTTAGGTCAAATGATGTGTATAAATAATAAGTCCAACCTCATTCCAAGGGTTGGTGAAATTGATGATTTTGCAGTCCATAGTTAATAGCAATCTGGTTCTTAGTTGTAGAGCTCAATGCTCTATATTTTTTAAGCTTTCAGTAGTTAAATGCTCCTTTGGAGCCACCATTGTAACACACACCAGTGCTTTCTAGAAGGAATGTTAATAAAGAAGGAAGATTTCTCTTGATGATGTTGTTGGCATTTTGACTTCTGGGTTAATGGTATTTTATGCTTTATGTTCTTCATGTCCTTTGCTCTGATACTTAAAGTAGATTAACGACCTCCTTTCCTTTGCTACTGATAAAATATGAGCTGATGGTCTTGTATCTTTTTGGTATTTAGTGTAGTGTGTTAGAGCATTGTCGATGTCTTTAATGTTTAGTATAATTATAGGTAGATGAAATCTTTCTAACTCTGCAGTATCTTTTGAATTTTATTTGTCAAGTAAATGCGCGCTTGTAGGAAAACCCACTCACTCGAATCCCTGGAGAAGATGATTTGAAGATAACCAACTATCCCTCTTAAACAAAATAGTTACATCTTCCAACTGAGCCCCACACTTTTGAGACCTGACTCTCACGTGCTTAGAGGCTTGGGGAATCTCATTTCCCCAAATTACCTTTACAGGCAAATTTGGTCGGTACCCAGATACCTGGTGACAACATACCTGTCTTGGCAGACCCAGTCACAAAGTCCTATCAATAGATGTTGGTTGTAAAGGGAGGGGCATGAACTCATCCCCCTCTGAGGATTCATATCTCACACTGCCCGAGTGTCCCCCAAGCCATAGTTTTAGGAGTCAAGCCTTCAGTGGGATTGGATCATTCTCACCAGCAAGATTTGAAAGAGTCATTAGATCAGCTCCCAACCCCAAAAGGTTTGTTGAACTCGAGCCTTCCACTTGAAATAAATGAACCCTAAAAGCCAAATCAACCACCATTGTCTGGAGATTTAGCATACCATAGAATACCCAAGTCCCCCAGGCAATCCTGAGAACTAGTGCACAACTCAGTCAAAATCCAACTCCCCCAATGGCTGTGTAGTTTGGAAATACTAGGTTCCCAATGGGAACTTTTCTAGGTGCAACCAATGATTTAACTTCACACCTAGAAAAGATTTGTCCCCGATATGAGCACCTAGGCTCATGAACCGTAGAAGAGCATCTACAGGCATACAAAGATGCCATGAACTGACACTAGATCCAACATTAAGACATTGTGACCCAGATGTTCCCTCTGTCCTTTGGACAGAACAAACTGAACTAGTACCCTAACCTTCTACCAACTCCATAAATAGCTGGCAGGACATGGAGGATACCTTCTTGGCTTCCTTTCACATACACATGGACCCAGTGTGGTCCCATAGCCAGTTCATTTCTATCAGGAAGGAACCAAATGAGCCCCTTACAGCATTCAACCACCAGTTCCAATGCGCCTTGAAGTGGTGCAAGGGTCCCTTCATCTCATAGATAGATGTGACTATCCAGACCTACCTCAACGTGATGGACCCCTTCATTGCCACCCTCCTTTGGAGAACTACCACCCCAGGTGACTAGGACACCTTGAAAAATTTTTACAACCTAGCCTTGGAGTTGTCCCGTGGTCTTAACAAATCCCCAGGCGGGATTGGGTAGAGCATGCCATATACAATGATCCCCAGTGGAACTTCTTATCCTGGGGGATATAACCCTAATCAGGTGATGGGTGCCCCCGCAATGGCCATGAATTCCCCACCACTACTAATAGACCAGCAGGCTCAGTACATGTATCCATCTCAAACTCAAACAACACTGGGTCTGGAATCCTTTCCCTGGAACCAATCATAGAAAATGCAAAAACCATAGACATAACCACCTAGAGTGCCTTTCTTCCAGTCATCCATGGCTGGAGGATTGCTGCCCTTGATTCTGGTGAATGTTGCCGCTTTCCTAGGGAACTAGCAACAACAACTATCACACTGTGACACAAATACCCAATTAACCACCAAAGTTGAATCCCTCTGGCGAATGTTTTCCACGCTGACTGTGGATCATGATTCAACTGAAGGAGGGGTCCTACGCATCCTAGAATTCCAATTCCCAGAGAGGGAATATTTTATTTGGCCAATGAAACAACAATGTCGGAGGAAGAAATTTCAACAATGGGCCCCGGTCCAACCAAAAATAATGGAATACTAATGCCAATGTCAGAGGTCCCCCTCCAAACCAAAACACCAATCAGAGTGGTTTTAGACCATCCCATTTCATGCCAGTCACGAACTTCCAGCCCATGACCAATTGGTGTAGATTGCATGACACAGGCTCCCACAATGAGGTAAATTGTGCCACACTAAAGAAAGTCATCATGATTTCCCAGCTGGACAGACAACAAGCATCTAATCTTGATCCCCCAGAGCCCCCTATACAAGAGCCCACTCATGATGCATTCACCTGTGATATCGTCTTCTTTGGGACTGCCAGAGAAGACGAAGAAGAATCCGAACTCCAGGGATTCTTTGATGAGTCAATTTCGGCCTTTGAGGCCAATGCCTTCACCAACCCAAGGGATCCCTACAACACTCAAAGTCAGGCTGGTAAAGGAATAGTTTACACACCTGCACCTCCTAAGGACACTCCTCCCTGGGACAAGATGACTGATCAGTCTATCCCTCCAACAGGCCCTAGCTCTAACCAAGCAAAGCACCCAGCCGAGGGAAGCCACCAATTCCTAGGAGGAAGGTTTGACATTATGAAGATGTCAAAACAAACCACCACCTCCATGACCTTGATGGAGGTTTTGCTAAACTATCCTAAGCAAAATAAGTCTCTTCTAAAGCTCTTGGGAAACCCAGAAGCCGCCAGTCGCCTACCCAAGACTGTCTCTTTTTAGGATGCAAATGCAGCTGTCTTCTAGGGAAATACTAAAGATCCTCCCTTCCTACAAGGCCTAAACATACAAAGAAAAAATATTCACAACTACTTAGTAGATTCCATGGCTTTGGGAAACATCATGCCTTTATCCATATGCCAAAAGCTTGGATTTTTCCCTACCCCGTTTAATGGTGCAATAATTCAACTGGAAAAAACTGTTGTAAAGATGGTGGGTGAACTAAAGAATGTTTGGATTCAACTCATCCAGGACCCCAGGATAGCCAGTATAATTGAGATCCAAGTGATGGACATCCCAGAAACTTACGGGATGTTGCTAAGTCAGAATTGGTCTAAGTCCCTGAACAGATACTTCTCGATCAATTTCTCCCACTTATGGCTCCCTTGGGAAGGAGAATCTAACAAGATCTGGGTTGAAAGCAAGCCCCGGATGAAACAAGCCCTCACCAAATTTGGGAGGGTGAATGAGGTCTTATTCTTTGAGACTTCCCCCAGGGTGTACCAACCCCTTGAGATCCTAACATTCGATTTCACCGCCAGGGAGGATCCCATAGTTTTGCAGAGAACCCAGGACCTAGAAGAAAAATTGAGGGTTGAGGTTAACTCCCCGGGTGCTGTAGAAACCCCCGCCACACTCTTGTCTGGCACTTGGTGCTGGGTGTATTACCAAAAACATTCAGAGCTAGAGTGTGAGCCTTACCTTGCTGTTGCCACCTGACACATTGATGCCCTCTGGAGAAAATAACACACAACCGATTCCCCGGGACTTAGGTTTTCTGCTGACGACCCCTCTTTGGCACTGTTTGTCTAGGAATCCTAACCAGAAGTCCCTCCAGAGGTAAACCTCACCCATGTACCATCAGTTCCAGAGGAAACTCCTCCCAAGCTTCCCAAAAACAATCCAAAGACCACTTCATCACCCTAGACAACAAAAAATGACTTGTGGACCCTTAAGTTTGATGCATCCCGATCCAAACAGGGTTGTGGGGATAGAGTGGAATTAATCAACCCATGGGGAAAATCCTTCCTCAAGTCCTATAGGCTATAGTTCAACTGCAAGAATAATGTTACCAAGTACAAGGCTTTGGTCCTTAGACTCCTATTTGCACTAAGGAAAGGAATCAACCACCTCTGGGCCCTAGGTGATTTAGAGCTAATTGTTAAACAAGTATGGAGTCAGTACACTTGCCATGATAAGAGCTTGGTGGCATACCGCAATCGGGCATGGAGCCTTATTGAGGATTTGGATGCTTTTGACATTGATCTCATTCCCTGGAGACAAAATTATGCCCTAAACACCCTTGCTATTTCTGCCAACACACTTGAGCCCATGGCTAGCTCGCGACTCCATAGATTTTTTATTGAGATGATCCCCACCCCAACCATTCTAGACAATGTAACCCACTTTTAGGTCTTTGAAATGACCAACATATCCTGGCCTTCATGGTCAATGTTGGTGTCTTTAAGGACTAGATAGTGGAAGAAAGAGACCATGATGATACTAGATAGAGTGACAAAGATGATGGGATCATGGACCTACCAACTAACACCATTCTGAAGGGGATGGTCACGCTTGAACGAATCTTCAACTCAGACCCTCAGGGCAAGGAAAAGATATCATCCTCCTCTGAGGGGGGAAGATTCAAGAAAGTAAACATCAGTCAGCCCAGTGAAGAGAAAATTATACATATTGGCACCTCTTACTCCCCTGAAGAGAAGAAGAAGATTCTTGCGGTCCTCTGAGAATACATAGATGTGATCATGTGGGGGTATGAGGATTTGAAAACCTATGATGCATCCATCATGACTCATACTATCCCACTCAAACCTAATGCTAAGCCTTTCTAGCAAAAGCAACGATCGATCAACCCATTGATCGAGCCTCTAATCTACCAAGAGGTGCAAAAATTGCTGTTAGCCTGGATAATCTTTCCAATCTGGCATACTACATGGGTTGCCAACCTCGTCCCTGTGAGGAAGAAAAGTGGCAAGATCTGCCTTTGCGTGGATTTTCAAAATTTGAACAAGGCCTCCAAGAAAGATAATCACCCTCTCCCCTCATTGGATGAGGTATTACAAATAGTGAATGGATCACAAATGATGTCTTTCCTGGATGGGTACTCCAGATATAACCAAGTCATGGTTAAGTTTGAAGACAGAGACAAAATGGCATTTACCACCAAGTGGGGAACGTTTGCTTATCAGAGAATGCCCTTTGGGTTGATTAACACAGGGGCTATATTTCAGAAGGCTATGGACATTGCATTCGAGGGCCTTGTGAACTAGTGCATAATCATCTACATGGATGATTTGACCATCTTTTCTCCACACAGGCGTGACCACTCTGCCCACGTCACCCAGATCTATGAGAGATGTCACCGGTATGTAATATCCCTCAACTCTAATAAATGCATAGTTAGGGTCACTAAAGGGAAGTTGCTTGGGCATATTGTCTTCAAGAAGGGTATATCCATTGACCCTGAGAGATTTGAAGCACTACTAAACATGCAAATGCTCGGCAGCAAGAAGGAAATGAGGTCTTTCTTTGGAAAGAACAACTTTGTCTGGCAGTTCATCACTGGATATACCGAGATCATGAAACCACTCAATGAGATGATGAAGGAGGATACCAAAAATGAGTGGAGTCCTAAAGCAAAGTGGACATTTACCCAAATCAAACAAACGATTACGGAGGCACCAATTCTGGCTAGTCTAGACTACTCCCTCCCTTTCTACATTTATTCCTTTGCTTGGCCACATTCCACCATGATAGTATTGACCCAAAAGGTTGAAGAGGAAGAATGACCAATAGATTTCATGAGCTCCCCTTCAAAAATTCCAAAGTTCAGTATTCATCATTGGAAAAGTAGGCCTTTGCTCTTGTTCCCGCCATGAAGAAATTATGGCATTACATTCTCTAGAGAAAGGTGCATGCCATCATCCTAGACCAGGTGGTGAAATCTTTGCTGATGCAGAGTGAATTGGGTGAGAGACAGGGGAATTGGATGGCCATTCTCCATGAATACAACTTAGAAATGTAACCCATGAAGATAGTTTGAGGCCAAGGACTATGTAGAGCGATGGTAGAAGAGACTCCCCACATCAAATGTCAGACATATACGATGGAGTCCATCACTCGAGATCCATGGTACACAGACTTGGTGTACCTGTTGTTAAATAAAAGATGCCTAGAGGGATTGCCTCCTAACAAATGTTGTGCCCTAGGGTTGAAAAGTGCACACTTCATGATAAAACACTCCACACTTTTTCATAGGAACTATGAGGGAGTGTATCTCCGATGCATCGATAGGGTTCAAGCTACAAAAATAATCAAAGAATTCCACATGTAGTTTGGAACTGGGCATGGCTCAGCTGACGCCACTACCCATCAGATCCTTCAGGCCGGAGACTATTGGCCCTGTATCTTTAAATATGTCTACACTCACGTCCTGAAGTGCCATACTTATCAAACCATAGCACATCGCGAGCGGAACCCAGTCATGCCTCTACAGCCAATTTTCAAAGCTAGACCCTTTATCCAATGGGAATTTGACTTTATTAGGGAAATCAACCCTAACTCGTATGCAAACCACTGGTACATCCTAACTAATATCAACTATTTCACCCGGTGGTCTGAAGCCATACCTTGTAAAAATAACACGACAGATGTAGTTATCAAATTCTTGGAAGAAAACATCGTCACAAGATTTGGAATGCCTTTTTCTATAGTGTGTGACAATGGTCCAACGTTTTCTTTGGAATAACTACTAGAATGGACCTACAATTGGAAGATCACTCTAAAGTTCTCTAGAAACCATTACCCCCAAGGGAATGGCGTCATTGAATCAACTAACAAAAATTTGCTTAAAGTTATCAAACACCTGTTAGAACATAATCCCTAGGATTGGCACCAAAAGCTGAGATTCACCCTCTGGCTAGATGACATTTGAATTAAGGCCACCCTAGGGACATCCCCATTCCACCTTGTTTATGGCCAAAACCCAGTATTCCTTGTTAACTTACAAAACTCATTTTTATAGCTCATGCAGGAATTCAGCAACTAGGACAACATCATGGAGGTTCAGCTCTTGAATCTGGTGAGGATGGAAGAAAAAAGAGACGTAGCCCTTGAAAAATTTGCACGTCACCAAGCAGTCATAAAATGATGGTTTGACTGAAGAGACCGGTACAAGGCCTTTCATATTTCAAACTTGGTCCTTTTGTGGGATAAAGCCCGAGGAAAGAAAGGAAAGCACACCAAATTCCAATGGCTCTGGCTCAAACCATATTTGATCTCAGAGATCTATGGGGAAAATACCTATCACCTCAATACCATGAACAGGGAACCCATCCCATTGCCCGTCAATAGATAGTTCCTCAAGCATTATTTCGAGTGAGGTAGGTTTGTCCGGAGTTGTACTATATGTAAATCTTCTTGCTTGTAAATATTTCTTTCTGGGTGCCCCATTTAGGGTGCCTTGTCTTGTAAATAATTTTTTTGGTGGTCCTTTGAAACCGCCCCCTTTCCTTTTTCTTTGCTTTCGGCTTTGTTCTTTCTTTTTCAGGTTTCTAGTGTTTTTCTCCCCTTTTGCAGGTCGGTATGCTTTGCATAACATCTAGTCTCTGGGATGGTGCCTTCCGTATTTATGCTGAATTTAGAATCTATTGTTAGCATGGTGGAATTGGTCCGGTCTCTGGAGTTATCATGTAAGTTTTCAAACAAGCTATGAGTAATCTTCATTGGATTTATCCCTGGAAGTCTGGCAATCAGTTAAATCAAAATTAAGAGGAACAAGTAATCGGACACACCGAGGGTAGATCGGTCACACTAGTGTGTTGGCCCAAGTCTAAACTTTGAGAATTCTTTTTAGGTCTGGAGTTTTCTTCCCCATTTAGAAAATCAAGGTGGGTGGAAGGGTGAAAGAAGTACCACTGTTAAATTTAGCTAAGCTTAAGCTTAATGGTGAAAGAAATACTGCCCTCCCATCCAGAAAAGAATGAAATAATGAGGAAAGAAAAGATGGGATGAAAAATCTGGTATCCAGGAGAAATGAGTAAATTTGACGACTTTTGATTGATATATTTAGTGCCTCTTCTTTGCTTCTTCCAGTGGTCATCGGCTTGATTTCCTTTCAAAGCACACACTTCACAACTGAAAACACCAAGGATTAAATTATGTATGAGCCAAATTTTCTCAAATGCTTCACACTTTGCAAACAGGATGCTCTGAGTAAAGATTGGTTCTGGTCTTACTGACCAAAGATTCTACAGTTCTCAAATGCACTAAGGCATTCATCCTAGGTAGTCACCATTTTTAATGCCCTGCATACCCATCCCTACATTTTGTGTGAAAAATGTTGGGTCCCCCTTTTTTGCTTTGGCTCTTGCCTTGTTTTCCTTATTTTTCTCTTGTTTCTTCTCTAGGTTTTCCTTCCCATGGGATTTGTTTTCTTTTTCTTTTTGTCTTTTGTGTCTCCGGGACCTGGTCCTAGAGTCAGTTGTTCTTTCCAGAGCCAGATTCTGGACTTTGGGATTCTCTTCCACTATGTCTTCTCATAAGAAGGTATGGTTGCATGGGATCCCCGGGCTCAGAGTCTGGAGGCTTGCCTATTCCAAAGTCCATGGGAAGGAAGGTAACTTTCTTTTTACCTTGGGTATAAATATAAATTACATGTCACTTTCACAGTTACCATGATTAAAATACTCACAGCTTTTAGAGTGATTCCTTGGCAATTTGAAGTGCGATTAAGTTGAAAATTACACCGAGCTTAGTGGGCAATTACAAGTTGATTTTTGGCACTGATCAATGATTATTCAAAGGTTGAAGCTGTTGCAGAGTGGTCCTAGTGTCTTCTTTCCTTGCCGTTCTTCGGATTTCTAGGTAGGTTCTCTAGCTCCGCTTGGTTCTTTCTGGTTTTGCTTCATTCTGGTTTGTGTTTCTACCTTTTTCATCTTCTACTTTTGGTTCATCACCCATTGGTGGGTTGGCTCTACCAAAGGGTTGTTCACCCTCTATGCAACTGTAGATTAGTGTATATGTGTTGTATTTTTCCTTAAGTTTAGTCATGTAGATGTTGTTGTAAATTTGAAGTGGTTTTGTAAGTGTTGTATATTATTGTATCTTTGTGTGAATATGTTTTAGCCTTTGGCCCTCTGTATTTCTATTTATATAGCCTTTAGCTCTACTGTGTCTTTGTATATATGTTGTGTATATCCTTCTAGTTCTGTATTGAGCTTTCCATGCATTGTCTATGTTTCACCTAAGTTTGCAAGCTCGTCCCACAGTAGAATACCACCTGGTTGGAGATTAGCTCTCAACTGGTTTCGACAAGGTGGTTTTATCTCTCCATCGTCAATCAGACTTTATGGAACATTTATGTCCCATGCGTGCATTCAAGACTGTCCAGGTGGCTTCCTCTTTATGTACATTCAGACAGTTGGCGTCGTCATCGCCATAACTCCCCATTTATTACATTGCCATGTGATGCCCACGTAGGCCTGACAACTCACTTGTCAGTCGCATATTCCAACGGTTAGCTTTTCAGGCCCTGATTCTTTCATCCTCACCCAGCCCACATCTTACTTTCATCAAGTATGCTGAAACCACCGGGCCCAGATAATGGTTAATTTCCTAAGTCTGCATTATATATATCTTTTTGGGATTTTGACTTGAACTAACTTTTTCAGGTAAAGGACGTGCCTCGGGGGTAAGATCTCCGGATCCAGGAGTATTATTTATTCATGAATTCTAATGGTTGCCTTACCTTGCAGGTTCTCAAAAGACCAAACTCTCACCATGTTAGAAGCTTCCACATCATCGCCACCTAGGAGCCCAAAGCTTCCCTCCATGGTGGTCACCAGGGCAGCCGTCAGGTCCAAGATTGAGCGGGCCTTGGAGAAACTTCCCCTCAGCATGAAATATTTGAAGGACAATGCTATTGTGGGATCAAAAATTGAGTCCCAAGTCCAGTTGATCACTGACACCAGTGTCAAAATGTGGGCAAAAATGCAGGCCCTGATTAAGATAATGTTTATTCAATGCCAGTCTGGAGATCCGTTGGCAATCAATGTTGGGGATTCCAAGATCCTGAAGGCCGCTTTTTTCCCATGCTCTGTGTAGGCCCCAGAGATAATTCTCACCCTTACAGTGCATTACAACTCCTCTGTCTGGGCCGTCATGCTCGCCGCCCCAGTCCCGACTAGATATCCCACCCCCATGGTGTCTCTTGATGTCGCGACTTTTTTGGCAGGTTTGGGGATTCCCCAATTTGATAAACTAGCTGTCATTACCAGATGTGATGCTTTGGGGCAATTTGAGCAGCTAGAGCTCATGGCCTCACAATATTTGAACAACCATTGGCTCAAGACCCCAAAGAGGGACCCCAAAAGAATGAAGTTAGAGATCCTTTGATTCGAGTTTAAAGAAAGTATTCAAATGGAGATCATAGCACTATGCCAGATCTTTGGGCAACCCCATGCCTGGGAATTGTCAGGTTGGATGTACTACTTTCTACTAGGCATCTCCACTGGAGAGCAATACTTTGATTGGGCTGCCATCATTTCAAACCTTGTGGATTCTCAATTCCTTCAGGTGGCCCGAACCCACAAGTTCTACATGACATCCTACATTCTCTGGGCCTTAGCACAACAATGCCCCATCACAAATGGGCTACTTACATCAGATGTACTTGGGATTGGCCCAGGACAAAGGTTCCCTGGGATTATTTCTCACAAATCTAATGGGAGGCTAGTTTCCCCAGCTTCTACCAGGTGGATGACGCCTTCGTCTACTATAATCTACTCACACCTACCCGAGATGTCAGGTACTACCTCTCCAAGGAGGCAATGGATCTAGTCAGAAGTTATGGTCATTACTACATCCAATTCCAGCAACATACCTACATTCAGATAACTAGCTTTTTTGGGAAACCTTACTTGTTTCCCAAACATTGTGGGAACAAAATAATCCTCTTAGATTATTGCATACAAATGCTAGAGTTGCACACCTTATACACCATAAAGAAGGTGGTGAATGTTCCATTCCCAATCACTTGTGGGAATTACACATACAGTCTGGCCACAGCCAAAGAGGCAAACAGTGAACTCAAGAGCCTAAACTTGGCAGAATTTTATCTAGCACGGAAGAACTTTGATCCACTTGGAAAAATTGCAATGACACTTTCCTAGGCTTTGGAGCCCTACGGATTTCACATGGAAGAATTCTGGGAGGATTTCCAGGATGATGTTGAAGTCTGGAGTCAGCACTTCATCCGGATGACGATGGGGATGATGGAAAGATTGAAGCTCCAAAAATTCCTGGATGACTTCTCGGACACCGGGTCCACAATAAACCCCTAGCACAAGGAAAGGGGAGTTGACGAGATGGCCCTCCCACCGGTAGATTGGAATGCCTAGGAGGGGCCCACCATTGAAGATATCACCTGCAATGTGGTCAAGTGTAGCCATGAATACTTTAAAAGGATATGCCCAAGGAGCACTTGTAGAGTTGGCCCGATGGTATAGAAGCTGACTTCCAGGGCCGGAACCTCTTCACAGGGAGAGGATAGAGGGAAAAGAATAATGGGAACTCCAACCCTACATGAGACCCCCACAAAAGAGAAATTGAAGTAGATGTTGGTGGCCTCCTAGCAGATGAAGGATAAATTGATCACACATTTGGCTACTCCAGTGCTCATGACCAGACCTATCCTTCCTCCCTATTCCCCTTCACTAGAAGCATTAATGGTCAAAGAAATAGAAATAGGGGCGGAAGAGGAGTAGGCAGCCCTAAGGGATGCAGGGCCTCCTTTGGTGACCAGGAAAAAGAAGATACTCAATCCAAAGCCAAGGATAGAGTTGGAGCTTGGGATGTTGCACATCCCAAAAGTACAAATCATTTCTTCTGACTCCCCATAGCCGGCAAAAGAACCGGAGCACATCCCAAAAAATCCTCCTCCCCATGAAGAATTTGATGATGTATTTAGAACTGATGAGTTTGGGAATTTGCAAGGGGACATCGTATAGTAGGTGGAATAAATTTCCACATAGGAGGAAGCTTTAGAGAAATAACATGCACAAGAATAGGAAGCCTGGGCAAGAGAAGAAAAGGGACAAGAACATGTAAAGACTCCTGAATTCCCAAAAATACAGGTTACGAGAGCTCCAGGCCAACAGACGCAAAATGAACAAATGGCATCGATTGGGGAAACCGGACCCACAAGAACAACCATGACCCAAACCAAAACCACCGTGCTCCAAACACCACTCCCAAAGGTAATATTTGGGGTGGTGATCACGGCGGCCGAGACATTGAATCTCAGCCTAACACCTCCCCCACCTCCAGAAGATACACCAATGGAAGAAAACATCCCAGCAATAGAAGCTAGTAAAGAGCAGTAGCAGGATGAAGAAGAGAACCCTGGGGAAGAAAATGATGATCCTAATATTACTAAGGATACAGGCATAGGGGCACAAGATACCAGCACCACTAGAGTAAGTATCATCGATGAACCAAAAGATACAGGGAAGGAGCCAGAAATAGCTCATACTATTGAAGGGGCGCAACAAAACCCCCAGGATAAATCACAAGAATAGATTATGGCTGTAAAGCCACCCCTACCGCCTAAGGCCCCAAAAACATGTAGGGCCCATCTCTCCTTGGGAGAGGTGATGGCTCAGGCACAAAATCTATGAAAGTCTAACAAAGCCCAGATAGTCCACACTATTCAGACTGAGCCAGGTGGAGATACAGTCGCAATAATCATGACACCTTCCCCATATGTGGATGAAGCCATGGCTAATGCAAGATATTACAATGTCACAGAGGTCTCACTGGGGAAGAGAGGGAAACAGGGTGAATTAGACCTATTGAAGCAAGCGACCAAGGCAGTAGAGGCTCGCTATGAGAAAGAAGCCCAAAAGTTCAAAGCAGAGAAGAAGAAAAATGCAAATCTTATGGGACTGCTAACTGAGCTAGCCAAGCCTATTAGCATCATTCCCCTAGGTGCCTCTACATCTGATGCACCACTCCCCTAGAGGGACATAGATTCATTACGGGCAATGAAGAGAAAGGCCCAAGCGGTTGATGAATGGGTTGCCTTACAGTTGGGAAATGTCTGGCATTTCTTGGTGTCCACACTTCCAGACCTATATGTGGCCCACCATGTCCTACACCAGGCCAAAAATACCATCTCCATATGGGAGGGAGATATTGAGAATTATGAGGCATGGAAGTTTGAGTTAGAAGAACTCATCGGCATTGGAGAGGAGATTGTCTCCAAGTCCAAAATTTTGGGGGAAGAGCCGTTTGATTTTTTAAGGACCCAGCACTCCAAACTTGACCTCACATTGGGGGTAATCAAGCAACTAGTAGGGACCCTACATGATAACACCAATGTGGTTCAATATTCTCTCAATTTTTATAAGTCTTGTTTTGAAGGTCTCCGAAGCTAATCCCTTTACCACTAACACATGCACTCTGGAGGAATATGTTTTGGGAAAGTTTGATAAATTAATGGAATCAAGGTATCAATCCCCAAAGGGGATAGACAGAGCGAAAACGATGTGAATAACTTGCATAGTGCTCAAAGGTCATGATGTGGAAAGAATGGCTGAAGAATTTAAGGCAAATGTTCCAGACCTAGGTGAGCAGATTGAGGTGGCCAAGTACCAGTGGGTCGGCCTTAGAGACATCGATGAAGATGGGATCTCCCCTCTCTTGTAGATCTTCAATGATAGAAAATAGCAATAAAGATTCTCTGGGTGCCGAAGAAAACTTTCAGGGAAAGTGTTTTGTATTCTTTTTTTTTTGGGAGTCCAGCTCTTGAATCCCAGAGTTCTGGATCCCACATTTTTGTATTCTTTAAGTGACTCGTGTCCCAGTTGCCAAGGCCGACAAGTCACTTTCAAGGTTGTTAATAAAGTTTTTCAGAGGGTGGGTAACCACAACAAGGCATGTCAGATTGACAAGAGTTTTTCTGGCAGATGGTCTTCCCAAGGCGCTACTTCAATGTTACACATGGCGCATCAAAGATAGGATGCCACTTTCCCATTTATGAGGCATCTAGCCTTAATCCCTAGGGGATTATATTTCTTCTCCTCTTCTACCGGCTCTCTTCTTGAGGGTGATTCTTCCACTCCACTTTCTTGTCTTATTCTTCTGACATGTCAGACCTTCTCCATCTTGAGGTCTTTTGTAATGTGGTGCAGGTAGTACCGGCCATTGGAAAATAATATTTATATTGTAAAAGTGTAAAATAAGTTAGGTTAGTTTTAGGTCAAATAATGTGTATAAATAATAAGTCCGACCTCATTCCAAGGGTTGAAAAAATTGATGATTTTGCAGTCCATAGTTAATAGCAACCTGGTTCTTAGTTACAGAGCTCAATGCTCCATAGTTTTTAAGCTTTTAGTAGTTAAATGCTCCCTTGGAGCCACCATTGTAACACACACCAGTGCTTGCTAGAAGGAATTTTAATGAAGAAGGAAGAGTTCTCTCAATGATGTTGTTGGCATTTTTTCTTCTAGATAATGGTATTTTATGCTTTATGTTCTTCATGTCCTTTACTTTGATACTTAAAGTACATTAATGACCTCCTTTCCTTTGCTACTGATAAAATATGAGCTGATGGTCTTGCATATTTTTGGTATTTAGTGTAGTGTGTTAGAGCATTGTCGATGTCTTGAATGTTTAGTATAACTATAGGTAGATGAAATCTTTTTAACTCTGCAGTATCTTTTGAAGTTTACTTGTCAAGTAAATGTGCGCTTACAGGAAACCCCACTCACTTGAATCCCTGGAGAAGACGAGTTGAAGATAACTATCTATCCCCCTTAAACAAAATAGTCACATCTTCCAACTGAGCCCCACACTGTCGATACCTGACTCTCACATGCTTGGAGGCCTAGGGAATCTCATTTCCCCAGACTACCTTTACAGGCGAATTTGGCTGGTACCCCAGTACCCGGTGATAACTTACCTCTGTTGGCAGACCCGGTCACAAATTCCTATCAACAGTAACTCTCATGTCCTATGAGTTCCACATTCACAATAAGTGTGTGCCATGTATAGGAATCCTCTTAAGCAGGAATATCTAATTTCCTTATTAAAGGAAATACAAAAATGTGACATGTCCTCATATTTGGACTAGAGGACAAGAACAAAATAAGATACCTTGGTTTATCCTTTAATTGCATAGTTCACCAAGGAATGATTAATTTCTAAAAACAAGACCATTACAATCAGTGTTGGTCTAGAAAGTGTTAGTTTTCAATGTTGACAACTTGTTGTCAACATTAACAACATTTCATGTTTGCAAAATTGCAATAAAAGGTGCAACAGTCAGTTGTAACTGTCTTGGGTCGGTGTTTGATTATTTTTGAGGAGTTATTATCAGGGAAACAATATATAGTCCAGTGTGGATACACAATGAAGTAGGTCATTCTGGGTGGAGAATGAATGTAATGAATTTTTGAATCAATAAAAGAACAAATTCTCTGCAACTTTTTGGTTTTCTAGCACATGGAAGAGTTTGGACTTTCTTGTTTTCCAAGCATTAAAGACCATCATCTTTAATAGATTTTAAAAAAAAGGTATTATTCTAGTTTATGAATAGAATAATATATTGTATAATTATCTAACCACACTAAGTTACCACCATACAAATTATTAAGATCTGATATTTTGAAAACAATGTATTATTCTATTTTATGAATATTTATAAAATATTACCTCAGGTGTTCAAGCTACCCGTCCACGTCTACTAGAATGAGCACTCCTTGGTGTGCTTGTACCACTAGCTACACCCTGCAATGCATATTATTCATGTATCAATTTAGATTCTCCTATACATAAAAACTTATTTACTTTTAACAGATTTAGGCAATTAATTAAAATAACATGTCAAAACACAAATTTAAACAAACCTATGTCGGCTCTCTACCATACACCATTGTCATCAGATCATTTCTGAGGGCCATATCCTTAGTAGTGGATTCTTGACATCTTCTCCTGCAATGTAAACATGAATGGGATGTCAAACCATCTACACTCACCTTACTATCTGCCCCATCACATATACCATTACAACTGATACAGATATGCTCACTGGGTTGGGCTGACCCTACAACTGTATCTGATGATACTCGAGTTGGCATGGGATGAGATGATCCTAATGGTGAATATTATGAAAATGGAGCTAGCATGGGATGGGATGATCCTAATGGTGCATATGATGAAGATGGAGGTGGTGCAGGCACTAATCCATCCTCTCATCTAACTAACTGAGTGTCATGTTGGATAATGACATCAGTCAATGATGTAGCTACATGAAGAGTCTGTATATCCATAGAATCCTTCACCACTACTAGGAACACAACATGAATGAGGGGTTTTCTTGCAATATACCTCCTCTCTTATGTTCCTTTAATCGTACATGCCCCAGGTCTCCTATGCAGAGCCTCTCCCTCTACCCTGGAACTCATGAAAGTCAAAGTAATTCAGCTTCTCACCGAGGATAAACCCACAATATAGCTTCCTCAAAAAATATAAAGGTGCCTCATTATTATTACAAGGTGGTTGGTCAAATACCATCTACCACCTATCCCAAAAAGCTGATTTCATCCCCCTATGAGCACACCAATGTATAGGAAACTATTTTTTATTATCTTCTAGGGAGGTGCTAGTATTAGGATCGGTAAAAAGGGCACATATGTCATGTTTTTTATTTTACATCCTCATATGATAAACCATCAGCATAATATGTATGACATCTATCCCTCCATGAACCCCATTTTATCACTTCTTGAGACACCTCATTTGCACTATTGGACATTTGTTCTAATGTAGTAGCGAGGGTAGAGTGATGATGAACACTGGAAGCCTTAAAAATATTGACTAATATATTAATTTGTGCACTATTTTGGTTAAGGTGTTGCACAAGGACCTCTTGTGTTTCATTTACATGACCTAATGGCACATGTGGAGCATCTAAAGGTGGCAATGGTTGTGGAGGAGAATTTTGAGGAGGGTTTACATGTGGCAATGGTGGTTGAGGATGATTTTGAGGAGGGTTTATAGGTGTCAATGGTTGTTGAGGAGGATTTTGAGGGTTTTGCAATAGGTGTGCTTCTACGGGGGGTGGTCTTTCATTTATTTTTTGTCTTCTTGGATTGTTTGATGAATCTGATATGAAATTAATAAAAGAAAATAAAAAATCAATATAATAACCTAATTTGATTACAAATGTAAAAAAAATAATAAAACATACCTTTGTTACGGTGTGCCATTGCTTGAAAATGTCAAAATTGTAGAAAAAATGTTATTTTCTTCAGAGCACGATCTGGTTTTATTTCTTTTTTTCCCTCCTTCACTCTGTTGCTCCGCGGTTTAGGCATTAGAAATGGCCTTAGCTACGGGCTTTCAAAAATATATTATGTTTCTAATAACCCGATCGGGTTCTGAGACAAATTGAGTTTTTTTATAATATTTTCTAGGCTTGGTTACCAAGCCTAGAAAAATTTCAAATTTTCAATAACCCGATCATGTTATATGAAATTTGAATTTTTTTTAAAGATGTGTCCACTTTTTTTATTTACAACTCGGTGCACATACCCAAATGTCAAAGTCCCAACATAATCAACACGAAGTTGCACCAATGATAAAGTGTGCATAATCAAAAACCTGCTCAAGGTGTGGATGGCCCTAATGCTCAATGAGCCAGCCTCCGCATTAACATTTGGATGTTGCACCAGAGGAGGGGGCCTAATGTTAGGAGGGGGACATAAGGGCCTTGTTTGTTGTGAGCCACCCCTAGTTTATTCTAGAGAGCGCCTCCGCCTACACCCATGTTTGGTCTTATGCTCCAATAGTTAACTTTGTGACCGAACACAAATTCAGCATATAGTTTTTTAAGAAAATAAAAAAGGACCTCCATATTATTGTGGGGTGGCTTATCAAAAACCATCCACCAATGAACCCAGAAGTCTCCCACATAGCATCATTCATGCACCATTTCATGGACAACTTTGGCTTTTTGGGATCAATTTTTATTCCAGTTTTGGGATTCACAAATATGTCAGCTATTTGTTCTTTTGTGATGTCAAGGGCTACCACTCCATCATAATTCAGCCCATCATCAAACTGGGCATGCATGGTCTCTGGCCATTGAATTACAACATTATGCTCTACGATAAGTGTCTCCATATTTTTAATTATGGAGTTCAATGTGGTCAACATTGGGTGTAATGTAGGGATGTTACCATACACATTTTCAATACCCCTCAATTGATTCAAATTATCCCCTATGAAGTCCTCTAGAGGCTAAGGGTTCATAACTGGAGAATTTTCAGCATGAGAGTTTTGAGGGGGGTGAAATTTTAGGATTAGTGTTTTGCGGGGGTGGGTTTTCAGCCTCAAGATTTTCATTTGTGTTTGTCATGCCTGATTAAATTAAAATTTCATATAATTAAAATAAATTACACTAAAGATAACAAATTTCAATTTAAAAATCCTATATTTAACCAAACAACTAAAAAACTTACTAAAATGATTTTAAAAAATCACAAAAATGACTTACCTCTTGATGAATCTGAGAAGAAAATCACTGTTGGTTGATCTGATACCCAATCTCTATCATATACATGATGCTCTAATGCTATTTTGCTAAAAAAAGTCATGAATAAAAATGACAATCGATTCACCTTTTTTTGGGTAAATATATCGACAGGTATCGCGTACCTAATGGGTATCATATACCCTATAATTTATGTGACATATATTATAATATGATATATGATATTATTGCCATATATGATATATGTCAATAATATTATATATCATATAATATATTATATTATATTATCATATAATGTTATATAATATTAAATAATATTATAATATTATACTATAATATAATATTGTTTTATATTATAATATAATATAGTATTATATAATACTATTATATTATATTATACTATAATATATTATATTATATTATATTATATTATAAAATAAACATTGTTGGTTTAAAATCATCTTATATATCGGGTACTCGATAACTATAAGGTACCTGATGTGGTTTGTGCTTTGATGACTCCTTTCGCCAGCTGTACTGACACCCAAGCCTACTAAAAAGTCAAACACATCTTTTTTGCATTTTTTGGTGAGTGAAAAAGGAATATTTTTTCACATCGCCACACATAAGGAATCAAATTTTTATCCCAATAGTTGACAAGCCTGGTTTTGAATACCAAGCTCATTGGTCTCGTTTCAAGCCATATAGTGGCTTTTAAAAGAGACACGCCATGTGTTCTTTCTTTTCAACAAATATAGGAGGTTGAATGACATATACCTCCTCTATCAATTCCCCATTAAGGAACATATTTTGACATCCATTTGGTGATTTTCCAAACTCTGATGCAAAGATAGTGTTATCAACATTCTAATTGTGACCATCTTTGCAATTGGAGCAGATTTTTCTTCATAACCAACACCTTCAACTTGTTTATAAGATTTGGTTACAATCTTGCTTTGTGTTTGTCAACTGAACCATCATTAATGAGAAGAGTCTAGGATCTTACCAAACTATCCAATCTTGTAGCCAAGTCAAATTTTTAAGCTAAAAGTCTTGTTGGAAAATAAATTAATTACCAACTACAACTGTTGGCACTGGCATGCATAGTTAGACTGGAAAATTCTAGCACCTTCAAACATTGTCCAAACAGACTGTGCAATTCTAGAATGTTTTCATAATTTTGGAGCATTCTAAAGACCTCTATTTAAAGAGGCAGTTGTAATGGTTTGAGTATCAGATCTTCATCTGATCATTAGTGATCAATAAATTCCTCCATTGGTTTCTCCTCTATTTTTCTCAGGTCTATTTTTCAACATAGTATCAGAGTTGAGCATTTACCAGTTGCCATTGAAGGAGCTTGAAGAGTTTGGATACCAAACTCCATAACAACTAAGGAGGATCTGTCTAGAAATATGAGATTTGAGCCAAGAGGAGAGCTGAATGGTGTAGATGAAGTGTAGCGTTTTGTTTCATTTGTGAAAGTTGCAGTGTATGGGAACAAGTCAAGATAATGTGTTATGTTGTTGGAAATGTTTCTACTTACATATTGTAGTGGTTAAAGATCATGGGTGCTAAGTTGATTACTGGTAGTCATTGGAGGAGCTTCAGATTGCTGATGAGATCAGAGAAGATGATTTGGCTTATTTGGGATTATACATGATATATTGTGGTGTGTGTCCAGAATGTCAATTTGATTGAGATGTTGGAGATGTTTAGGAAAATGTAGAGGCATTGTGTGGATCTATTAGTCAAATATTAAAGGCCTAAAAAAGGTAGAAAGTTTTCAAAGAGACTGATAATGTCATATGAAAATAAGGTACTCTCTATCTCTAATAGAGTGCATGTATTAGAGTTTTTGTAAGATATGTTTAACTGTATGCTATGCTTGCATTTTCCAATGTAAAGGTGCATAAGAATTAAAGTCTTGGTGAAATTGTTGCTATTTGGAGGATGGTTTGGTGTGTGTAATAGGTTGTTATCTTGTGAGGCATGGATGTTTTATGAGTTGGGTCAGGTATATATGCTGGAAGAAATGACCGTTTGTGGGAAAATCTATTTGTCTAAATGTATTATTGTCATAATGTGTCATGTAAAAAATTGTTAAGATAGCCCTCAAGAATTGTTGTTTTTATTTTGTGAAGTGATTGATAGTATTTGGGAGGCTCTTAAAAAAATCCCAATTCCAAATAGTTTTCAATCAAAAAGTCAAAGAAT
This sequence comes from Thuja plicata, assembly GCA_018584345.1. Classification (NCBI taxonomy): domain Eukaryota; kingdom Viridiplantae; phylum Streptophyta; class Pinopsida; order Cupressales; family Cupressaceae; genus Thuja; species Thuja plicata. The sequence continues at coordinate 46,106 of MU215122.1, forward strand.
GTATTTTACCTGAGTTATTGTAAGGGGTGCATTATCGATTGTACCTAACACCCCAAACATTTTTGGGTTTAACTTATTGATGAAACATGTATTTGAAAATAATTCCTATAGAATTGGTGAGTACAGCGGCTTGGTACCCATGTATCTCGATAGATGGATTCTTTTTATATGGACTCAATAATCACTTTTCATGCAGGTGCAAATCGAGAAAAAGACCCATAAAGATGATGGTTTCCCCATAATGATGATTTCTGGTCATTAGAACCAGTGAGCACTTGGTTTGTGGTAATCCTAAAACCATTTATTGTTTGGTTCATGGTCATCCTTAAACCACTTTCTTATTTCATATGTGAGGTTTGTGGTGAGCTAAAACCACTTGAGTGAAAATTTTGTGGTGACTAAAAAAGTACTTCAAACTTGCTCAATGGTTAGGGGTAATCCTTGAAAACCCAACAATGAGGGATTGGGGAAACAATGTGAAGAATTTGATAAGTGAACTATAAATGGGTACCTAACAAGGCTATAAGCCAGGACCCATCATTTATATATTATGGGGGGATATCTAAAACAATTAGATAATTAATTTATGGGGGGATGTTGGAAAATAAATTAATTGCCAACTACCACTATCGGCACTGGCATCTAGCACCTTCAAATATTGTCCACACAAACTACACAATTCTAGAATGTTCTCATAATTTTGGAGCATTCTAAAGACCTCTATCTAAAGAGACAGTTGTAATGGTTTGAGTATCAGATCTTCATTTGATCATTAGTGATAAATAAAGTCCTCCATTGGTTTCTCTTCTGTTTTTCTCTGCTTTATTTTTCAACATGGTATCAGAGATCTTGGAGACCCAAGGAGGTAGAAGTTGTGTGGAGACCACTGGAGCAATCATAGATCACAGGATCGCTGAGTGCATTGATTTCCTAGAAAGGAGATTTTACAAAAGAATTTATTTCTAGCCTGTGTCAAGGCCACAATATGAGAGAGACTATTCCCATTTTTTAACAATGAGACTGGTAGTCAAAACTATTGTAGAAGGAAGGCATAGATACAAGTTCTGAGTCTTGACCATGCTTCTTTGTCCCCACTCTTTTTTGAATATGAAATTTTGCCCTCTAATTCGGTTGTGTTTGTGTATTTTAAGGGCATCTTGGTCGACTCTTGAAAAATTAAGCCTCAAATAAGTTTCCTTTAAACATAATTTTGAAGCAATTATATCTATGGAGACTTTTTGGTTTAACTTTGACCCTTGCACTAAATTTGGTCATGCGCTGAATTTAGTTTTGTATTAGGGTGCTTGAAACATGGTAGTTTAGGAAGCAATTTCTTTTAGAGTAATGTTTTATGGAGTAAGTGTGTTGGGTAGTATAGATTCCAAAAGTGTATTCGCTCAGTGATATATTTTATGTGGAAAGGTTGAATGAGAAGATTGTAACTTTGAGGTTGCAGTTAAGTTTTTTTGGATTGGAGGTGAGACAGTATGCTAAAGTTTGTTGTTTGAGTTGAATGTCGTTGAGATACCCCTCAAGAAATCAATGTGTTCATTTTGTTATTAATACTATTTGGGGGCTCTTGAAAAAAGGTCAATCTCAAATAGTGTGCAAAAAAGTACTTCAAACTTGCACATTGGTTAGGGGTAATTCATGAAAACCCAATATTGTTTTGAGAAACACTATGAAAAAATTGATAAGTAATTGTAAATGGGTACCTAACAAGGATATAAGATGGGACCCATCATTTCTAGATTATGGGGGGTATCTAAAACAATTCGATAATTAATTTATGGGGGGATGTTGGAAAATAAATTAATTACTGGCTAACTACCACTGTCGGCACCAACAGTTGCTTGTGTAGTTAGACTAGAAATTTCTAGCACTGTCCAAACACTGTCCACAAAGACTCTGCACAAATCTAGAATGTTCTCAATCTTGAGTATTCAAAAGACCTCTATTTAAAGAGGCAGTTATAATGACTTGAGAATCAGATCTTTATCTTCTCAGAGTGATTAATAGGATCCTCCATATTATAAAGACCTCTATTTAAAGAGGCAGTTATAATGACTTGAGCATCAGATCTTTATCTCATCAAAGTGATTAATATTTCCTCTATTTTTCAACAAGTCTCAATAATGATCCAACTGCTGCAAGCTTCTTTTTTCTTACACTCACTATTCTGGATCATTTGCAAACTTCATTCATAGATTTTAATATGCATATTCAGATTTTAGCATCCCTCGCTATTTCTTTTTCTGCAACTTTTAAATTTCTTCTTTCACTCCTTTTTTTGCATATGCTTTATCTTCAACTTAAATGTTGGAGCCTACTCTTTTTTTAAAAAAAAAACTGTATTTATTTTATTACTCCATCCACTTTGCACCTGTACACCTCCTCTTATCCTTTGTGCTCACATTAATCTTCAAATTGCATACTTTGTGGAATGCCCATTCCATGTTGTTGGACCCCTTTTCACTTCTATTTTGGTGCTCCTCTCCTCTTTTTCAGTAGTGCAATTCCTTTTTTTATATTATTTCATTGAAATGCCCACACTTACTCTTCCTTTGGCCCTTTTGAATTCCTCTTCTTTGCTACCTTTTGCTATCTAACCTTTCAAAGATTTTTGTATTGTCTTTTCTTCTTAAAAAACTAAAATCTCCTTATCATTCCTCCCGCACATGTATATGCCAAGCAATAATTATTATCTTTTTTGCAACGTCTTCACTCTAATATTTTTTTTTTCTTCCATGTCTTCTTTCATTCCAATGGTTCTCTTTTTAGTTCCTCCCATGCATAGAACTATTAAGGAGGGATAAAATGTAAAATAGTGATTAAACATTTCCTCCCCATCTAATAACACTGCTTCATTTCCTTATGGTTACATTTCCCTTCAATGTTTATGATTAGCAGATTGTCAAGCTTTAGCGGTTGCTTGTGCAATATGGATGCTGGCAAATTTTCGTTGGCCAAATTGGAGGGTTTGCATATTTTAGTGCAAGTAGAGGGAGGGAGCGAGACTCAAGGTTTAAACATTAAATCATGATTAAACATTGGTTGTTCGACCAATCAAAACATTAGTATTTCATGCATATATTTTATTTCATTAATCTATGATGTAGAAGTTGCATATTTTTTACTAAAATTTACAAAAAATTTACAAGAAAACATATTTGGCTGCATTTGATTGGAATGGAGACGGTGTGTAAAGGTGCTCACAAAAATTGATGCTAGAGAACACATGATCAAAAAGGTCTTGGTGTGTAAATTTTTGAAGACTTATGTAATATGTTACACTTGCAATTTCAGGTTTGATGGTTGCTTGCATCACTAATACATTTTGTGTCAATTTTTGACCTTTAATTAGTCAATTTTTTGACCCAGATGTGTCGAATAATCCACCAATGGTTTCATCACTATTTTACTAGTCAAAATTGTGACACATCATTGTTCATGTCAAATGATCTGTGCCAGTCTTAGTCTAAATTGATATCTACAATTGACTAGGTTATTCAATGAACTTTCGACCAATGTCAATCGAAATGTTTGGGCCATCCGACCAGGATGCCAAACCCACGATGTTGAATTTTGACACAGAATGGTCGATATGTAGACCATTGTTGGTGAGGGTTTCGACCAAAGTTAGTCAAAATTTTGACCAATATGGAATGTTAAAAAAAATACTTGAAGATAAATATCCAGATTAATCACCAACGACATCCTGGTCGGTGATTAGTCTAGATATTTATCTTCAAGTATTTGTGTTACTTTGCATACTTTGTTTTAGTGCTCCATCTGGCTGCCACTCCACAACATCACCTAGTACATCAAACCAACATTTTACACTTTGAACAAAACCTTAGATTCATATATTATGCTATTCAACACATCATCAAATAAAAATTACATCAACCATATCCAAGCAATCTTTTGCAAGTTGTATTACAAATGTAATAACTAGAGAAAATTAAAGACCCCAAGAAAACACACTTACCTGTATGAAACCATCCATCAATCATAACTTCATTTGTAAGGTCATCACGCTTGTAAGAACCAGAAAATAAGGTTTTGCCTTGTATGCAAACCTCTCCATGTGGCACTTGTGAAAGTGCATCATATCCCATATTTTCCATCATAGTTGCGTACATAGCATTGGCAAATCCTTACTGACGTATATAAAAATTCTCATTGGCAATAATAAACTTAGTATACAAATCGATTGTCATATCTAGGTGGTCTATGGTGATCACATTAATACTTTCAATGATACTAGCACAAGGCTACAATGACAATCATACTCAAGTGGCACACCTTAGAAGATGGAATTATGTATGTCTTCCATGGTATGCATAATATATAAGTTTTGACTTGTGGTCTCAAAAAGACATGAATATGATAAGCGAGAAACAATCAAGGAACAAAAAAAAAAGTCAACATACATGTAACCTGCGCCCAATATGAATTGGGGTTGCTTTTTCTTCAATCTCCAAACCAATAGGAGCAGGGCGAAGATGACTTGTACTAAGATCCACTCTTGTAATTGGATGGAATCTAGAGGCCACAAGCGCATCAAGACTTCCAAGACTCTCAGGAATGAAGGCTGATATACCTCAATGTAGTACTCCTCGTGCCTGTCAGAAACATAGTGGTCCGAATGTGAAAAAAAAACATAAAGGAAGATTTCACAACTGTTGTTTATCAACATGTGACTATTACTAGCAAAAGCTTTTTCATAATGGTACATAATATGATCACACAACTGGAAAATTAAAAATCAAGCAATCATTCATGGTAAAATATAAATCTCAGTAAATGGAAAGTTACACGTTGTCCATTACTTTATAGTCCCATTCTCATTTATATTAATGTGCCAATTATACATAAACAATATTGAATTCAAAATAAGTATTGTATGAGATCTATTTCTCAATATATGACCTCCCTGAATATCTCTTTAGGCTTGAGATTCAGGATTATATGAGGTCACAAAATGTACACACCATAATGGTTGAAGAACACCTCATGAGGTATACGAACCATGCATGATATCAAAAATAACATTTATAATTAGGTATTAACAAAATATGAATCTCCACAATTATATGAACATACCAATATGTTGCTCTATCATAGAACCCAACAATGTCAAATACATCAATTCCAAAGACAACAATCTCCTTCAAACCCTTCACAATAATGTTTTTTTGAATAAGCAGAGTTCTTTTCTAACAGACCTGTAAACCTCATTCAAAATGAAAAACCTTGTAAACATTTCTTGAAGATAACCAATATATCTTTCAATGATGAAAAATCCTCAGAGATGTTACTTCCAAAACAAAAACATCTTTACTTTTCACATCCCATTTCATACTTCACATTTCAGAAAATGAAAAAACCTTCACGAGTATTCTTCTTCAAAAAAAAAAACTCTTTTCTTCTCTTTTTACTATTCTAATTACCCTATTATAGAAGAAATGAAAGCCCTTTTTATAGCAAATAGAGCAAAGAGTAAGAAATTGCTAAATTGTTCATCAAAAAGAAAAACTACCACTTTTCAAAAACTAAATTACTGTTAATTGAATAGCACCAAGACTTTTTCATTCACAAACAATTTTTCCAACCAACCGTGGTGAAAATCCTTTAGAAAAACAAAACAAAACATTGTTACCAGGCATGAGGAAATTGGTTGGAGTAACCACCATGCCACCATTTCAACTAAATTCTCTTTTTTAGCTCAAAGTCATTGTTCTTCTCAACAACCAATCTTCAAAACAAACACTATAATTAGAAAGCTCATTCCCTAACTATCCAACGGATAGGGTTCACTCATATGGCCAAAGTGCCAAAATAAAATAACAATAGTATACCTTAATCGATACTCATGATGAATATTTGATTTTATTTTAGGAAGCCTTTCTACCACGGGTTTATATCACTATAAAAACTAAACACAATAATGTTGTTCATGATGCCTTTGAAATGAAGAACTCGTGTATGTTTCTTTTTTAACATCTTCATAATGTCGACAACCAATAAACTTTTGATAGAATGTATGCTCATGATTAACAAAAAATATGCATAATGACTTAATATCCAAAGTCAAATGAACCATCTCACTAGCCACTCAAATATTTCAAGGTCATCATCCCATTTTCTTTGCAACTAATTGACACCTTATCACTTAACAAATGTAATCCTCATATACATTAAGTTATTAACAACTTAATTACCTTGTATATAATAAGTCAAGAATAACTTATCAACAATAAGTGATAAGATAATAATTTATTATTAGTGCCAAGGAGAAATAAGATGTAAATACCTCAAATATAACAAGGATACACAATTGCATCAAATGAAAAAATGTAAAATTCCTTATGAACGATGAAACCAAACTATGCAAAGAATAGCATTATGTATCTTGTATACCTGTTAACTGTCAACTAAATGCCTAAAAGATAAGGCCAAGAATATAGCAAGAATATCAAAATTAATTTGCATCAATGCCAATCTAGTTCAAGCTACCATCCTATTCAAGGACAATCTATCAACCCTATCAAAATATAATACAAAAGTCTACTCAAAATGCAAGTATATCCCAATCAAACAAGACCATCATCCTGAGATCATATTGGTCTATAACCAATATCCAAATGAAATAAACAAGATTATCAACATGTTGTGTCATTTAAGACAACAAACTATTTATGCCAATGACTAATCAAGATCAATAAAATTGCAAAATATTGTGTGAAGTGGAATTTGGTCAATATAGTAGCATCTTGAGATGAAACCAAAGATATCATATGACAAAATTAATGTTGTCATACCAAGATCAATAGGTACCATACCAACTTATCATGACATAATGACATATAAGATCAACACACCAACTGTCATGATAATGTCTTACCAATTTCATAGTGTCATTCCACAATGAATACCATCAAGAGCCACAATCTGAGGGAATGCCTAACTGAACTAATGCAAGCATCAAGATGTGTGCTTCCCTTGAAGATACAATAAAGGTCAAACAATTTGTTGTCAAAAATAAAATATCTGAACACAGTTCCATCATTATTGTTGATTTCAACATTGATCACTAGCTTCATATGATGTTATCAAAAATACACCGTCACCAAGTCATAATCTTGGAGACTACATCTCAGACAACTACATTTGCCAACAAACATTCACCTCAAGAAAGAAGGTCAAAATAATAGCAAACTATCTATCCTTAATCGAGATTGTAAACATTGTAATCATCACTAATATAGATTGAACATGTCATTGTCAAGAATAGTTGATCAACACCACTGTGACCTTTGAGAACCGACCAAGGGGAGACACTCAATGTAGCAAACAAAACTGATCAAAAGAAAATTAATAACATTATGAAAATGGCCATAGTACTGCTATGTTGACCAAAAATGGGATTTTCATAAAAAAAAATTCATTCACTATAGAATGATATGCTATAGTTATAATTGTGCATGAGGCAAGAAACCACACTACAATAGAGGTGTCATTGCCACCAAATCAAGAACACAACCAAGCACAAGATGAAACACTGACAAATGTAACTAATTTCCAATCGATACCTACAATCCCTTTTTTATGACAATAATGCCAAAGAACAACAAGACACAATCTAGATAACCTTTTGAACTATCAAGCTTTGTGTCATGTGTTGATTTGCAACACTCTATACTGTAATAATTGGGAAACCTATATTTAATTTTGATACAACATATGTAAGTCATCATGAACCAATCCAAAGTAGCAAGACAAGACCATTTATAGTGATTGAAGACCTGATCAAAGCAAAAGTAAACTTGGAAGTTGTGACCCAACATCATATACACTTGTCCATCTTGAACCAATGACTGACAAAGTTACAATGTTAATGATTCTTAGTCTCCATATCTTGAAATAAGTTTACAACAATATTATTTTTAATAGCACTACACTTACACTTGTTTTCCCATTGAACACTTGTAATTGAGAAATTGTAATTGAGCACTACACTTACACTTGTTTTCCAATTTTTTACTCTTCCCAAATACTTCACATCTATGCAAAAATGCTACATTGAGCTCTCAAAGAAGGCCAAAGAGAAGATTGGAGAAATAGATCGATATTTCCTGAAGCTGACAGATGCAATGGTTGTATGGATTGAGGCTTGTTTAGTAAATCTGATTCAGAGTTTTTATGTGTACCCTTTCTAATCTGTAGGATTGATTTACTTCCAGTGTAGTTATTTTTAGCAGTCAGATAGGACTGTAAGCACTTTCAGTTAGAATAGTGGAATAATGGAATAAGGTAGCCATTTGAGTGACGTTACTCATAGTGTAGGAGTAGCAGTTAGATGGGTAATACTATAGTTCCTTCCATTTGATGTTGCTTTTTCAAATAAAGTGGCAATTCTTGTGTTCTTCAGTAAGGCTGCAGTTGATTTTTTTAGTATCCATTAGTTCTCTCAGCTACTTTTAGTTGGCACCATTAAAATTAAGGCATGAACAATCTAGGAAGCTCCCACAATTAAGGTGTGACTGTGTAATATCCTCAATCTAGGACTACCACTAAGCTGAGAAAAACATCCTTGTTTCTGTACCTAATACGCTTTTCTACCACTATTGTTTCTATAAAAAAACACTTACCAGTGCTAATTGTTACTTTCAGATGAACATGCAGCTAATTGTTTGAGGGTACAATCAGTGGATTAAGGGTTGTAACCCTCTATCATGTAAGGGCACTCCCACCCCTGTGACCACTATAGTTTTGTGGGAGATGCCTTAGTGTATTCCTTGTATTATATATGGTTTTGGTTGCAGGGAAGGGCACCAGATGATGAGGGAGCAGTGGCAAGCCTGGTGAAGACCCAGTGAAAGGGTGCACTTGTTAAGAACCAATGGTGGTTGGAAGATACCCGATGAAGAGAGGGGATATGTGATGGTTAAATATGTCTATATGGATGTAGGGGAAGGTGTTAGAACTAGTTTTGAGGTTGTGAGTTGCAGGTAAGGGTAGTTTCTACAAAGCCTTAGGTTATTAACCCAAAAGGTGAAGGTTTATCAAATGGGAGTGTGGATGTGTGAGTAAGATAAAAAAAAGTGGAAAAGTAGTGGTCTTTTGTCCTTTTTCAAGACTGTTTAGGGTCATGGAGAACTAGAAGTAAGTGGGTGATAGGGTTGCTATGTTAGGAGAGGGCTAATTAGGCCTAGAAGAAGAGCATTTAGTGATGTAAGTGTTCACTAGTCAAATGATGAAGGACTAAGATTAACATGGGTTTAGTAACTCTGAAAAGGGTATTTGAAAAGGTAGGTAATTCACTAAGGTGTTTGGGGACCTTTTGTGAAAATGGAAGAATCCTATGTTTGAAGGGCTACAAGATAGGCCTAGAAGGACTACAAGAGAGGAATGATGGGAGTTGAATAGATCAGAGTGAGTGGGGTGTTGAAACATGCTGAATAGACCATGATGAGATGATATATGGTGTTGGGAATAAGGTGAGAGGTCTAGTTGGAGATTTGGCATGGTGGAGGCACTAGGTGCACTAGGTGGCCTAGGATGGTATTGGTGCTTGGAGAGATTGGAACAAGGAAAAGTGATAGTGAACTCATGAACATGGTTGTGGGAGTTATTTACAAAGTTAGGGTACTCTAATTTACCCTTGAGTGAGGCTAACTCCTTGAGTGGATTGCAAGTTGTTTGTAGAATCCCCTTTAGTTTGTCTATCATATCATACCTGTCATACCAACTCTACTATTATGCTAAGGCATTTCTGATGAAGCTTGAAGATCATTATTATTAAGCTTAGAAGGATCCTTTTTTAGGATCTTGTTGCTTTATTCTATGTCAGAATCACCCCCTCCTAAAGAAGAGGACATGTCATTAGTAATTGTAAGCTTGGGATTCTGAAATGAAATTACGTGTCATTGAAAAATAGTTTTCAAGGAAAGAGATATCCATGGTTCTTCAGAACATCAAGCTTACCTGAAAAAATGGGTATGCCAGTAATGCTTTGAAGGACAAGGTCCTTCAATAGAGTGTCAAAATAATAACTTAACCAATTACAATGAAAGAAATGGTCTATTATGATAGAATGTGGAACACAACTATGCATCAACAAGTGACACACTCTTGTGCTAAATTAAACTCATGACCTGATTTTGACTCAAGCTCTCCAAGCTACTTAATAAGTCAATATTTATATAAAGATATTTTAGTCTTAGACAAATGTATTTAACATGAGGAAATGGGAGTCCAAAGGAACTGATTTAACACTTCAAGAAGAGAATACTTACACAAAATAAAGTTGAATCATGCCAGACAAGTTGACTATTGGCCCTTCCAGTATGTTATTTGATAGTTGCCTGACAATAAAACATTCAAAATGCACTTATGAGAAAAGACCTAGAACAAATGAAATCGATTAAATAATGAAGGTATGTTAGTTTGAGCTTCACTTGGTTTCGAGAATACTTTAATATTCTCTACTTAACAAGGCCAACCATGTGAAGGTGGAAGCTCATCTGGCCTTACCCCCCTCTGCCTAACATCAATCTAAATTCCCCATTAACATATAATTACACACCCCATTCATCCATTTATAAACTATAACATTCAATCAATACAATCACATAACATTCATTAATATATATGATATAACATTCATTAATACACAACACTAATTAAGAATTCATTAACACATAACAATATTCATTAACATGACATAAAATTCAATATTAATACACAACATTCATAGTTAATTACTTAAAATAATTCTCTTTCATTATCCAACAAAGTTAATCAAACAAGTTTTATCAAAGAGCATTTTTAAGAAATCATATCTTTTTTGAGTTTTTCTTAGATTTCTTAACCCGGAAAAGTCTTCCAAGAGCATCAATATCTTCCTCCTCTTGTGGCTGTGATCTCAAATTATGGTGCTTCCTCATGTTTTGAGGAGCACGAGGCTGCTGCACTAAAGGGGGGTTTGCTGCAATAACAATTAAATGGGTTAAATTTGCATACTTTTTTTACTGTTACATGTATTTCAATAGCCAGTAGAACATAACATGCATTTTTCTTTACCTGACAATGCCACATCATGTACAATAACATTTTGATCTGCCACCACCTCAACATTCTCAACATGCTCAACATGCTCTAAAATATTCAAAAAAAGGTAAAATCACCACAAAGATAAAATCCTTAATCAAGTTTCTACCAAAGCCTTAGCTTCCAATATGTACATTGGAAAGCCATTGACAAAACTTGACTCTATTGATCTAGAAATATGAACACATAAATGAGACATCAACAACATGAATTTATTGGAAAAGAAACAATCTCCTACAAAATTATTAGCTTAACAACAAATTAATAATAATTTGAAATTGTCCCATTGATAATAGCTTGACTCCTTTACCCACAAATGTCATATCTCAGGATCATTTTCATCAAACATGATCAGCTAAAAATGCCTATGATGTCTGGAATTTGACCTAACTTATATTTCTTAACTCTAACACTTAGTCACAAATTTGAATTAAAAATTATTCTCATAATTAATTGTATATTACTAATCTTTTTCAATGATCAAGAGCTCAAATCAACTCCAAACAGTTATAGATTGTAACAAGATTAAATTTCATAACTTCCCCACACAAGGCCCTCTAAAAAGAGCTTAGCCTTCTCCTCCCCTGAAATCACAATAAGAACACATAAAATTCAATACTCCTACATTTTCTTCAAATTTATTCAAAACTCCTTTTAGCTCACCCTACATCGGATATGCCAGATGAATGAATGAATTAAAAATAAAAAGAAAAATATTTTTATTTAAACACCAACATAATTAAGCCTCAAACAACAAAAGAATGGAAGCTTCAACGTCTTTTAAAATAGATTGATCATTTTCCACTCTGCATCGGATATGCCAAATCAAGGAATGAAATAAAGAATAAATAAAAAATCTCTCCATTTTCCCATGAACCTAATCCTCAGACTACATTCTGATTTCTTTTTATTAGGTGTTTGGAGCTTGGAATGGTCATGGTTAGCCAGTTAGGATAATATGATAAATACATGGTATCAAGATATTAGTTAATATTATCAATAAGTTAAATAATTCTAAGCCTTCTTACCTTAAATAAAAGCTAATTCCATCCTTGAGAATGTTCATGGACCTATTATCTGAAAAATGATCCAAAACTATACTACGATTCTATTCTCTATTGTTCTAAATAACATTCCAACATATATTTATCTTATTTGTGACAACTGAAAGAATTTTAAATCCTCTTTCAACTTTTTGTGTTAGAAGAATTCACAATCTATTTCCAACATTTCATAGCTCTTTGTTCTCAAACAACTGTGTCTTGTGTTACACAAATATGATAGCTTATGACCTAAAACTTTAGTGTACTATTGTACCAATGAAATTACATGCAAAGAAAGACCTATTGATATATGTTGTATTTACCAGGGGATATTTATTAAAATTTGTACATGAAATTGGAATAATCGCCTGAAATTCCATGGGAAACTAGCAAAGTATTAGAATTAAATCAAAATAATATGTTCCATTCATCTTTTGATCTTGAGCAGGAGCTAAGATGTTTGACTATGGTGGTAATAATTCATGATGTGTATTTTTAAGATAAAATTGTTGGTTAAGCCTACAAAGGTGATCACCAAAATTAGCATTAGGAGTTACCAAGCCCATCCAAGAACTGATGGATTCCAGGGCAAAATCATGCATACCAGCAAGATAAAACATTCCCTATCATATACTCTCCTATGTAAGAGGGTGCATTATATAAAACAGCCCCTGATATTTGGTGAATTTCTTGACTAGATGAGATGTTGTGTTCTTTAATTCCCTATCATCAACTCTCTTGTGTAAGAGGGTGCATTATATAAAGTTTGCGGGTCACTACTGATTTTCTGTCAGTCGGATACAGGGGTGAACAAAGTAGGTTGCATTAGGGTGGATCCTAGCATAATGGAGGTAGATCATGATTCTACAAGACAATTCTTCTACAAGGCTATTTGAAAAACAATGTACATGCCTTTATAGTACCTCCAAATCCATGAGGTCACAACTGAAAGATCTGCTAATATTATATGTTCCAAAATAATGAGTTTGATTTAGACCAGAAGGAAAGTGACAAAAGTCAAGACACTTTGCATGTAGGAAAGATTTTGTGATGTTTTATTAGGATTCAACTGCTTAGTTTCTTATTCAATCTTCATCCAACTATATTTTATGAGTATGTTCACAATAGCCCATCTCGCAAGAGAATAATTGGTTCCACTTAACATTCATTGCATCCAGGTAGTGCTCATAGGGATGAAGCATTGGGACTTTTCAAGAGGTCACCATCCTTGTACTATTCCAACTCTAGTATGCTTAATTATGAAGTTTCCCCAAAGATCAAGTCCACTTAGTTTGCTATCCCATTTGCTAAACTTTCAGCAAGTATTGTACCTAATGGACTAATTATTATGAACTGTTCATTATAGAGTTATCTCATTCATTATCAAGTAGGTGGTGTTTTCACAATGCCAAATTATGTTATGTTTAATTAGGTTTCAATAGCATAGTATGGATCAACTATTTTTGGATGAGCCAAGATCAGACATCAATTGTGAAGCTACAATGAAGTAACAGATGTCCTGGAAATTATTATTTTGAGCATTTACACAACACAAATGGATGGGATCAGTCAACTCATGTTTTTAAATTATTTTTGAGACAATACATTGTTATGATCTACAAGCCAAGAAAAATCATTTTCCTTTGGTATGCCTCCTTGCTAGATATTACTAGACAACCGTCCATTTGGATCTATGGAAGGATCTACAATGAGCCAATAGCCTCATTTATGGAAAAGACTCCCAATTTGTATAGAATCCATCTTTAGAACACCAGGTTCCTCAGAGTAAGGAACATAAGTTACAAAAAAAGAAGTTACGAATGGTTATTCATGAATTGTTACTATTTGAGCTTGGTTGACATTTTGGAAAATTTATAGGTCCTTCCAAGACCTCTTTACATCCTTAGATTCTTGGTGATGTATCCAACAATATCAGACGTGAGTACCCATAGGTTTAAGAGTGTGATTCTAGCATGTTACAGTAGTTGTTTGTCAAAAATTATAGTTCATATTCCAAAAATAATCAAGAAATATTTAACAGTGTCAAGAGTACAAAAGACAATGAGGAACCTTTTCC
>MU215122.1:60393-79468 GCA_018584345.1 Thuja plicata
GTTTAAGAGTGTGATTCTAGCATGTTACAGTAGTTGTTTGTCAAAAATTATAGTTCATATTCCAAAAATAATCAAGAAATATTTAACAGTGTCAAGAGTACAAAAGACAATGAGGAACCTTTTCCTAAGAAATTTCAGGGGAGCAGATAAACATATTCTTTTCAATCAAGAAAAAGAACAGTCAGTGCAAAGATTCCAATATCATATAAAAAATTGTTCAATCATATAAGAAATGGTTTTTGAATTCTCATTGTTGAGAAATGGTTAATCAATACCTAACGGCCCTAACCTACACCAAACATGCTATGATAATATTTGATTCACATAATATCTTATTGAAAATTTATAAAGTAGCATAGTTATGCTAAAGTGTACTTTGTTCCAAATGCCTACCAACTTTATTCCTATATTAATCTAAGGATATTCCCAAAAGATTTATAAAATTAATGTGTTTTTTTTTATATCTAGTTCACATCAATACGTGGCTAGGTAGGCTAATATCAAATGTGTACCAAATGAAACAATTGTGTAGCTATCCTTGATACTATTTAACTAACAATCTTGAAAGGTACCAAAAAGATTTGAGTGTTCTCACTCGGTGCTCATTACTTTTACTTGTCCAGATTTTGTCCTCAAATAGCAGGTTCATAATATGGATAGCTAAGAAATATAAAATATCTGAAATCATGATGATGGATTACAGATTGTGATCCAAAACATTGATTTAAAAATTAATATACAGTCTAATCTAGAAATTTAATAACAAATCAAATGTAGATTGTGAAAATATGATATCATTAACCCTAATTTTCATAAACAAAAAGATTTACTACTATATTCTTAAAATTATATTGAAAAAATAGGCAAGAAATGATTTTCATCTTCAATTTCATTGGTATTACAAATCTTAAATTTTTGAAGTATATTAACACTGGATATACACAAAATGGCTTTGTTGAAAAATCGTTGGAGGTTTTTAAACAAATGTTGTTGGGAGGTGTAAAGCCAAACACAACCACTTTTGCCAGCATTCTTCTAGCATGTGCCAAAATGGAAGCTTTAGAATAGGGTAGGGAAATTCACCAAAAAGTAATTGAAGATGGATTTTGTCAAATATAGTGGTGGGGACTACCGTGATGGACATGTATGTAAAATGTGGAAGCATACAAAAGGCACGTGATTTGTTTGAGGAAACACCTGAAGGAAATGTGGTATTATGGAATACAATGATTGTGGGTTATGCACAAAATGGTCTTGTTGAAAATACATTGGAGATTTTTAAGCAAATGCAATTATCAGATTCACAGCCAGATTCATTAACTTTACCCAACATCCTCCCAATTTGTGGCAAGCTTGGTGCTTTGGGAAAGGGTATGGAAATCCATCAACTAATAATCAAGAGCAGATGTTTATTAGATGTTGTACTTGTGACTTCCCTAATAAACATGTATGAAAAATGTGGAAGCATAATGGAGGCAGGCAAACTATTTGACAAAATGCACAATCCAAACTCAGTATCATGGACTGTGATGATTATAGGATATGAAATGCATGGATATTGCAAGGAGGCAATCAAACTTTTTGAATTAATAATGCATTCTACAACCAATCTTGTCCATATAGATTTTATTTGTGTTTTATATACATACATCCATGCAAGTTTAGTGGATGAGGGCTATAAATACTTAAATGAAATGAGAAACTCTTATTGCATTACACCTTCAATGGATCATTATGTATGCATCGTTGATCTTCTTGGCCGTGCTGGCTATCTTGAGGAAGCCTTAAACTTTATCATTAAAATGCCAATACAACCTGAAGTGGTTGTGTGGATGTGTTTAGTTGGTTCTTGTAGATCACATAAGAAGATAGGAATAGGAGAATTTGTGGCAACATTTCTTTTTGAGTTGGATCCTAAAACTACTACACCTTATGTCCCTTTGTCAAACATTTATGCAGAAATGGGAAGGTGGGCTAACATTCAAAAGGTAAGAAACTATAAAGAAACCTATATGTAGTGGGATTCAAGTCCACAAAATGGTACATGTTTTTTGTGTAGGAGACAAATCACATCCACAGACACGAGATTTATGTAATGCTGGAGAAATTGTCTTTGGAGATGAAGAAAGTAGGTTATATTCCAGAAAAGAAACCTGTATTAAATGATGTCGAGGAGGAAGAGAAAGAATTATTCATCTGTCACCATAGAGAGAAGTTAGAAATTGTATTTGGGTTGTTAAAAATGCCTCCTGGAACAACTATTAGAGTTTTCAAGAACCTTCGAGTATGTGGTGACTGTCACAAGGCTACCAAGTTTTTATGTAAGATGGCTGCAAGAGAAATTGCTGTGAGAGATGCGAACAGGTTTCATCATTTTAAAAGTAGGAAATGTTCTTGTGGAGATTATTGGTGATGCAAACTGAAACCTTGCACTATAAAAGTGTGCACAGTTTCCAACTTTGGTGGGAAGGAAGTAGTTTTATTTTTCAATTTATTAACAAGACTCATTTTTTAGTGTTTGGTTAGTCATTCCATGTTGTTGACTTCATGGAGTCATATTCTATGCTATGTAACTTGTCTAGATACTTGTATCTGAGAAATTCCTATTTCATAACAGATGATAGACTCATGACATTGGGTTGTTTATAAGAAGCTTGTACAGTTGATTCTTTAAACTAAATTTCTCTAGAGATTGTAAACTTCTTCTTAGAAGTTGTCACTGGGAGGACAGAGTGGTGTGTGTGAGGCGGCTGGAGAGTTGGTGATGTAGAGGTGGTGTGTGATGACCTCCATGTTCATATCAGACAACAATCTATTCCAAGATACAACAACTTCCTTATTCTCAATGTCCTCTCAAGGACTCACCTTCTAGGCTACCCCAAGTGCACCTAGTGCCTCGCATATACCATATCTTCACCCAAGGCTTTAACCTTCATTCCAACTTCACAAAGAATCTTCTCATGGCCTATCTACCATGATCCATCAACCCTTTTTACCAGGACAACCAATCCCTTACCCAACTCACACCATTAGCCCTTAAAGCTAGTAGCCCATACCAATCAATATTTTGACCTTCTCTCCCAAAACTCCCAAACAACTCCAGTAAGTAACAATGGTTTCAGATACCCTTTTGGGGTCTTAATATCCTCCCCGAGACTTAGCATTGACTCCTTTGGGCCATACCCAAGATCTAATACCCTAGCACACCTACACTAGGCCTAATCCTTCCCCATGTACAAAGAAACCCATAACTCTTCTCACTCCCATGACTCGAAATGGTGAAACAGTCCTTCTAGAGGTTCCCAAATAACAAATTTTCAAGTTCACAAGATTCTACCATTCACCTATGGCCTTAGCCACTAAACCCTCACTCCTAGGGTTACACACCTAGGGTCTACTCAACGAGACCTCTAAACTTGTCTCAAAAACAAAATAACTGCACAGACACTTCACAAAGGCTCCCCTGATGTATAATCCACCACTACTTCCTTTCATCCTTGAAGCAATCCACCTTTATGTTGACTGGTGTCAACCCCGGGATTATTCTCAGTCAGCAACTATTACCAGATATGGTTCTTCCAACACATCCTTTAATCCCTGCATAAGATAAATATAGTACAAGTATATACTAAATAGTTGTACTCTCCCACCAATCATAGTGACCACAGGGGATGGGAGAGTTACAACATGGTAGAAAACTTCAAATTCTTAAACTGACTGTATCTGTGAACTAGAGAATGAATTAACAGAGAATAACTTTGTTTTATTGAATGAAAATTTTGTTACATTGATTGGTCGACTCACACCAGCTCCACATATCTTTGATACTCAACAAACTCCCTTCTAAATAGCTAGACAAGGCTAATAACCCCCTGGATAACCATAACAGTCAGTTATCTGACTGTTACCAGTTAGTTACAAACTTAAAATTTGTTGACTAGTTGACACTAAAGTGTCAACTTCGACAACTTACAATCATTAAGGGGCTTATATCATATTCTTAACCTTTTCAAAGGTCTACTACCCCATTAACCCCCTCAAAAAACCTTAGATTCCCTTACAAGCCTTACTAGGCCTAAGTTGCCAACATGGACAAACTCCAACTTTTGAGCACTTTTAGTGCTTTTACAATATTTAATTGGCTCTAGTGGCCACATTACACTTATTAAAGACCCTATAGGCCTTTAGATCCTTTTGCTAGACTAGGATCAAAAAAATGACCCTCAATGGCCCCTTTTAGGTGCTTTTTAACCTTATGATGCTATTCACTCCTATTACATTGCCTTTATAGTTTAGGCTCATTATATTAAAATGAGTCACATACAAAATGGATCATAGATCCAATTACATTCACTCTTTATCTTTCAAGGTCATTTGTCCTTCATGAGTCTACATGAATTTCCTTGCATGCCCCTTGCTAGGGTGTCCTGCACCTGCTGGGTATCTTTTTATTTGGGCATCTACATACTGTGACAATTCTCTACATTCTGTGTGATTCAAAATCATGTGTATAGAAATATTTGTATGTCAACATTCATTTTATGATTATAACTCTAATATTTTAGAGCTATAGTTAGGGGTTAATAAGTAGACCAATGAAAATGGTGGGATTGTGGGCGAGTTCGAGGCTATAAGATCTAGGAACCACATCTATGTTTGTAATGACCTCCCTCGTTGCAATTAAAACTAGACAATAGAAATTAGTAAGTAGACCAATGTAGATTGTGGGATTATCGACAAGTTCGTGGGTGTAAGGTCTAGAAACCCTATCTATTTTTGTAACAATCACACTTACAACTAGCAGAAAAGGAAACCCTTGGTTTGTTCCTCATGATGAAAAACCCTCATTAAGAATATGAAAAAATTTAAAGGATCAAGGTAACTACAGATGTGCTAGCTCAAGTATGTGTGTAGAAGCTACAGGATCAACTTCTAAGAAAGCATCAAAATCTTTGTGTGTCATCCTTCCCTCCCTCAGCTCTTACACCACTTTTCGATCGGAAATCAAATGACAATAATGCATCTTACCTTCATTTTTTGTTTATGAGCCCGCATTGGTCCAAATTTTGACCAAATCAAGCTCATCAACATTAAAAGCCAAATTTGATAGACATTTCGACCAAATCCAAAAAAATATTTAATCTAACAAGTCTTTGGTCAAAATTAAAGGTCTAAAATTGACCTCAAATGTATTAGTGTGCATGCTTCTCTCATGTGGACGATGGCACAAGAGCTCGGCGCATGGGCTAATATACCCCTTCCGACTGGTAAATCATTCCACCAAATTATTTTTATAGTCTTTCATTGGTGTTGTAAATGGTGGCAGAGCTTGCCACAACTCCCAATGCAAGAGAATGCACTACCTCTAGATGTTATGGCAGGAAAACAAAAAGTTGCAGGTCACACTTGACGAGGATGCAGAAACATTGTAGGTATCCGTGGAAGAGAATGCAAAGAAATATAGAGGATGGACACAATAAAAATAGAAGCCTAGGGTATTACCATCATTGCAAGAGGCTGGAAGCTGGACAGGAAATCCTTAGCGAATCTTTTTTCTTATTTAGCACATTTTCTCTCATCTCCCTCATCGCAAGATTGGGATCAAGCCCTGTCTTCGGCAATCATCAAGCCTTGATTGTCTAATACAAGTAAGTGGGTTTTCTTGTTTTTGTGTCTAGAATAAAATTAAGATTCGATGAAATTTTTCTGAGCTTATGCTTGTGAAATGTGATCTCCTATAGAGTTATACGATTCTCATTCACATTTTTGGTGATTCCTGATTCACACATAATCCGATTAAGTGTTTTTTCAGGGTTCAAATTCTTATTGTTACATTACTGTGTGTATATTTACTTGCTTGTGGATCAAATTTTGATTTTATCATTTTCAATCTTGTTCGCTCCATTTCAGTGTATATAAATTCATCTAGGTCTTTCTTGAATCTGATTTTTACTAACTCTTGTTTTGGTGGGTGCCTTCTGCTATAGATAAATCAATTTGGGTGTTGTTCGAATTTGGTTTTATCCAAGACCATCTTGTTGGGTATCTTTCAGTTTCTAGAAATCCATTTGGGCATTGGTTATATTTCAATTTTTAATTAATTCTTATCCTTTTGGGTCTCTTTTACAGTATCGCCAAATTTCTGGGTACATGTTCTCCAATTTGTCTTTTTACCATACCGCCTTCATTGGTGTCTTCTAGCATATAAAAATTCACTTGTTTGTATCTAGATTTGGTGTTTTTAGTGTCAGGTCCAGTCCCAATTTGTGGCAATGTTTTTTTGATAAATTCCTTAATTGAAATCTTGTTCCTTTGAAAATTTTCCATTTAAGAAATTCTTCTAGGTTATTTACCTTGTTGTCATTTCATTCTTATGCTTTGATTCATTGTTATATTGATTGTCAAAATGTTCAGAACCATAGCTCACCATATTGGTCCCTTGGAGGTATTTCAGCTAAGGGCTTAGAATAAGTCATTAACTTCCAAAACATATGAGGCATCGAAAACTCTTATAATAACTCAATGGAATCACTCTACAGGTCTAAATTATATAACACATAGGCCCAATACAAAATTTGATGCATTACATTTGGCAAAAACTTCTCCTCCTGCAAGCCCTTAAACGCTTCTACTCCTAAAAGCCTTGCAGTTGTCCTCCAACATCAGACGATATATTTATAAAGTTTTTTCAATCTCAATATAGCCAAAATAGCTCACTTAGGCCAGAATTGTCTTTGGCCTACAAGACATTTGAAGTCTGAATGCAGGCTCCTCTTGCCACTGTTGATTGGCATACTTGTTTAGAACCATGGCTCTGGAGATATTGGTCCCTCGGAGGTATTTTGGCTAAGGGCTTACAATAAGTCATTAACCTCCAAAACATACAAGGCATTGACAACTCTTATAATAGCCCAACGGAATCCCTCTAGAGGTTTGAATTATATAACACAGAGGCCCAACACAAAATTTGATGCATTACATTTGGCAACAACCTCTCCTCATGCAAGCACTGACAACACTTCTAGTCCTAAAAGCCCTTGCACCTCCAGCATCAAAGGATAGATTTATAAAGTTTTTCCAACCTCAATATAGCCAAAATAGCTCACTTAGGCCAGAAATGTCTTTAGCCTGCAAGACATTTGAAGTATGAATGTAGGCTTCTCTTGCTTCTACTGATTGGCATACTGAAGCCACTCATAAATTTGAATAAAATATGAATAAACAGAGCATATTTTGGCTCCCATCAGTGCAAGAAAGTATGAGTTAGAGAGAGTTCAAATGTTTTTTATGCTTCCTCTGGACTGCATAGCTCATAACAATTGGTTTGGCTCAAGAGAGCTTCATTAAATAGAAAAAAAAACATAGATTAAAAGGTGTCAATTGTTATGTTATTCCATCGATCCAGATGAAATCTTGGAGATTCCATTACCTAATTATATTAGTACCAACATATCTTTCAATTTTTTAGTATGGAAACATTGACTTTAACTATGGAATTTTTATTTTCTGAAACTAATTAAGATTTTTGATATTTTTTTATGGTTGGATTGACTTGTTTTCATTTACCCATATGGGTGGTTGAGAAAATAGATCATGATAATGATCTAGCCTACATAAACCAGTGGGGAAAGGAAAATTACAAGTATATTTCACTGGGACGTGATGACCTTCCTGTCTTAAAAGAAATATCACTTATTTAGTTGCTCTCCATATTTTAGAAGCTTCAAGGAGGGAATCCAAGACCTTCTTGAGGAAACTATTGATGTGAAGTACATATGCCAACATTAATATTGATAGATCATTTTCCTATTTGGTGGCGTGAAATATGCTTCCTTACAGTCTACTCAGTCATTTTCATTTTAATGTAGAAACTACTTCCACATTACCAAAAGCAAACTCAATTAAGAGCATCAGATCAACTATACTTTTACTTTAATCACGTCGTTGTTTATCTGTCTTTACCAGTAGAGACTCTTTTCATTTTCTGCAAAATTCAAAAATCTGTCATAAGAGATTTTTTCCTTTTGCTTTTTATAGTCCTTTATGCATCCTGCATAATTTTTTTGAAGTGAATAGTTGTGCCACATTAGATGAGAAATTAGAACAACTTTGGGTTTCTTACAGTTACAAATGAAGATGACAAATTGATTCATCTATTTACCATGAAAAGGATGATGCATTGTAGTTGTTCTGCCTTAGTTTGTAAATAGAATGTATTTTAGATAATTATATTCAATACAAATAGATTAAGCCAATTGAGATGTCACTGCTATTAAGATGTGAGGCCTCACCCCGACCCATCATAGCTTAGTTGATACACTTATTTTGATACATTATGATTCGATATTTTGGGGCATTATATCTGATAGACTAGATATTATTAGTATTATTTATGTCATGTGATGATTACTTTTGTATAATTTATCGATGATGTTTATGATGCTTTAGGTATACACATGCATTATGATGATTATTTCAGTATTTTAAATTCAAGTGGAAAAATATTTTATGATATTTTGATTATGTAATCGGTTATAGTTATTAGGTACAAAAATGGAAAAACGTTATTAAGTGAAAATGTAGAATGTTTAGTCAATTAATTATGCAATTTGATTTAAATGTATGTATATGCATGTGATTTTATTGAGCTACTGATATTTAATTTAGTGTGCAGGAACAATACCATGGAAATTATTAGAGAATCAGTAACCAACCCTATGTACAAACTATAAAGCCAAGGTTGAATCTAATAAAGAGATTCGAACCTCGTTGTTAAGTGATTTTATTTGTGACTGTAAATTGTATGAATGTATTAGGTGTTTTCTCTGTGCAATTAGTGACATGTCAATTTTGTGTTATGTTATTTTACAGTGTCACTTGACACTTGTTATGTGTTTATGTGATGACATGTCTACTAAGCTTAGAAATTGAACCAAATTAAATTGTTTAAACTTAACTTTTTTTCTAGCCACTTTTAGATGCCAAAAGGAGGTCCTAAGGGTCAATCTTAGAAAAATCCAAGTACTTTAGTGATAGGGGTATGGGTTAGAAACATTTATAACACTTGTAGAACCCACTAGTGGCCTTGGTGACCCTCTTAATAACTCATTACTCACATGTTGCGAAAATGGAGTAAGTCTTGACCTTTTACCCAAACCCACACTCATTTCCAATCTTGCATTTATGATAGGGGACATAGGATAGCCAAAGGACTTAGGAGTCAAATCTGAAATTAATATTGTTGGGTGGGTAAGATTTGGACACCTTTTTAGAGGTCCTTGGTAGAGTTAGAGCGTGTGCACACACTCTCTACTTTTAAAGACATTAGGGTTTTGGATTGAAGGAAGAAAAAGAGATTGGGCTCTTCTCAAACATCATTTTGCCATAACACTTGTGAAGGTTGGTCTCCACCATTGTCATGGAAGCTTTCTTATTTTTTTGTAGTTAGAGTAGTATGTATTTTATTCTTTTATATATGTGATTTATGTGTTTTATGTTGTTGTGATGTAAGGGAATAGTATTTGGTTTGATTTCATGCTTATGGTTTTATTCTTGTTTGATTGAGGGAGTTTTGTGAAGGGTGTAATGACATTACTCACCCTTGGATAGGGAAGAAGTGGCCATGTATGGGGGAAGGAGTTAGTTGGATTCCATGGAAGTGTAGACTCTCTTCTCATGGAGAGAAAAGGAAAAAATTGCAAGGTGTATGGGCCCTTACATGCCAATGAAGGTTATTGATCTTGATTTGGGGGAGATAAGGAGAAGAATGTATAGAAGAGTATATGTGGATTAAATCCTTGAAAAGGCATGGTTTTTGTATGTATTTGATTGGCAATCTCCTACATGGAAATCCACCTTCACCCCCTTGTTATGGGTTCATGGTGAATCCTATTGTGGAAGCCTTGGGTGGTAGTTTTCTTGTTATGTTTTGTATTGTGAATATAGTGTGATTGTCACCCATTGGTTACTGATTCTCCTAGCTCAGGGGTGGTCTCCTTGAGACCTAGGATGGGAGGTGAGCTCTCCATGGTAGTATCATGTTGTTGTTTTTTGCAGATTTTGGGAAGAACCTTGTGATGGAGCCATTTGAAATTTGAGCTTGGATGGTGTTCTTGTTGCCTTGATAGTAGAGACTCCTCCGCTGTAGTGTCTTTTCTTGTATTGTGTCTTCATGTTGAAGGTGAAGTTTCTAATAGAATAGACTAAATTTTGTAGCCCTCAATATTGTAAATGAAGATGTAACCATTGTGAAAATGAAATAAAATCATGTGTTCAAAGTTTAGATGAATTGCAAGTTATTCTTGCTTGTTTCTTTTTAAAATTGTAGTCTTGCAAATTTCAAATTTAATATATACTTTCTCCTCCCTTGAAATCTAGATCTCTATCACAAAATTATCAACACTTTATCTTAAATTCTATATTTCAATTTCAAACACTTTGGAGGACAACATAGTAATAATAGTTCATTTATCAAATTTGGACACTAATTAACAACTTGCCATTATCAAATACCCTATAAATGATTCTCCTTGTGTATTGCATTAATAGAATAAACATTGCATACATCTAACTTCAAACAACCAAAAAAAAATGAATGTAATGCAATGCAATGTTAGAGGAGAGAAAAAAAAAAACACTTCCCAGAATTTTGAGAGCCAAAATTCTCTCTGAAAAATGTATGAGAGGCGATTTAATTCCCACATTACCACAAAGAATATTCCCCCTAGGATATCCCTCTAAATTTTTGGTTAGAATAATAAACCCTCTTATGAATTATGATTAAAATAAACTACCTATCAAGTTAGCAACTTGACACCTTTTTAATAAACTAAATGTATAATATATGAAAAAAAAGGAAGTAAGCAATTTAATATTAAATCACTTACCCTTTTGTCAGTGGGCCCCGGATTCCTTTTTCCCACCTTACTTGGTGAAGTGACTTGTCTTAAAAAATAATGACCAAGGAATGGCATGGGTTTGGGCGCCACCTCTTTGCTTCCTGCGCTACCCACCCACCCACTTGGCATTCATTTCCTCCTTACCATGAGTGATTTTTTATGCCTTGCTTTATAAGCTAAGGTTTGGGGGCTGCATTTTAAAACAAAACAGTTGGTGGGCCCCAAGTTTAAACTTGTTTGGAATCCCTTTGCGTGGGAATTCGACCCTTGCCCTTTGACTTTTGTTTTGATCTCATCACCCACTTGGCACATGAGCCAAGAAGAAGGAAAGGGTGATAGGATAGGGGTAGGGTAGGGTAGGGTAGGATAGGGTAGATGAGTAGGATAGTTAGTAGGTAGTTAGTAGGATAGTTAGTGGGTATTAAGTTAGTTTAAGTTAGTTAATTAGATTTACTTTCTTTATTGCTTTATTTTAAATACATATAGTTTTTTTTTATGATATACTTTTTATTTAAATGGTATAGTTTAATTATTAGACTAATAGATTTACTATTTACGTAAAATGTATAGTTTTGCTAATAGTTTAATGGACTTATATTTTTTTTTATTTGCCTAGTTAGTGTAATAGTATAATAACATCACATTATTAGTTGAAATTGATTAGCCTATTAGAGTAATAGATTTATTCGATTGTTTAAAATTGTATAGTTTAGATTTATTAATTGTATTTACTTAGATAATGTTCATTACTATTATGTGTTTTCATGCAATTGTTAAAATTGGTAAAATCTGAATAAAGGGGTATTAATGGGCTAGGTTAATAGGTTAAATTAAGTGTTGCTTTCGAATCATGGAATATTTCTCTTGTAATTAATTAATTATTTATTATTAAAGATGTGTGAACAAATAAAGTTTAGGATTTCATTAATATTAATATCAGTTAATTGGAAAATTTGGATAGTTCCTCAAACAAGTTAAATGTATCCCTTTTGCAATGTAATTGGAAAATATTATAGTTATCGTGAGGACCTTATTATATCGAGAATGTTTAAGGGTTGTAAATGCATTGAATAGGATTAATAAATTATATTGCTAGGTCAACCTTTAATGGAGTTAGTATACCCCTGTGTCCCTATAGTACTAGACCGTAGAATCTCTTACCATCTATCGAGTAGGAATTACCGACTCTGCAACCGCCTTGTTGATAACCCCGACTCAATCTATGACTAGACCTTTCAGCTCCAAAAGAATCTTCACCGTGTTGTCACCTTTCCTCAACACTTTCATTATTATTGTGTCATCATAGTTGTTATTTTTATGTCTTTTAAAAAAAAAAATTGTCTGTGTGTTTTGCCCTAGTTTTGGGCATGACATTTTGGTATCAGAGCCATGTTTCGACACTAGGAACCTAAACCATTACGTTTTAACTCAATTCAAACTTAAATTATTCTGTAGGATGTCTTTCATCACACGAGTTGGCCGATGGGGCAGAGTTCGTAGAGCTCCCCATGTTGAGGCAGAATGGGGGGATATACCACCACCTTGGAACCATAACCAGGATATTTTGGACGTCCTCCAGAATCTGATTGGGGTGATTCAACATAGACTACCACCCATAGATCAGCAGCCCGAGCAGCAGATTCCTGAAAGGGAAGAACAGATTCCAAAAGATGATGGAGCAGTTAGTACAAAAAGGAGTAGGAGTCCCCCACCTAGGTCTGTTGAGAGTCATGGTGATCATGAGGGTGAGTTGGTTCATTGGATTGTATTACCATGCGAGCATGAGATACGTGCCAGAGAGGGACCCCTTAGAGATGTTGGAAATGAGATCTAAGAGTTATTGTGACTCCAACCACCCTTGTTTTTGGGATCCACTGATGGGTCATTAGTAGAGGCCTGGTTATAGAGCTTACAACGATGCTTTGGATTACGCCCTTACGGGAGTAATCTAAAGGCGTGACTTGTTGTCCATCTCCTTCTGGAGAAAGCCTCCACTTGGTGAGAGTAGGATTCCATAGGTGGGGTGAGTATTGACACACTCACTTGGGAGACTTTTGTGGCCTGATTCCAAGAGAGATACCTCTCTGAGCATTTCAAATAGAGACAGATAGAGGAGTTCCATGATCTCCAATAGAGAGGTCTTATAGTGACCCAGTATGAGAGTTAGTTTCTCAAGCTCCTTCCATATGTTTATTACATGAAGGATGAGAAACTGCGTATCCATTATTTCATTAAGGGACTCAATATGTCTCTTCAGGGTATAGTATGCCTAGACTTTCCTACCACATTCAGAGAGATAGTTGAGACGACATTTGTAGCCGAGGATATCCGTACTAGACAGGAGTCATGGGATCGGTCTCAGCACTGAAACCCCTCTTCCTAGCAATTAGGACAATAGAGACCCCCTTGAAAAGGGAACCAAAATCACTCAGCAGGATCCTTTAAGGGTCAACTATCTCAGCAGGATTCTAGACAGAGGCCTTCATAGGGTTATCAGGGATCAAAGCCCAAACAGTGGTAGTCTTAGGGTCCTAGACATGATTAGAGGACACAGACCCCTTAGGCACAGCCGGCTAGGACTCAGCAGTCCTCTAGGGGCAGTTATAGTAATTCCAGCAGGATCGGAGGACCACAGTAGTCTAGATCACAGCGAGTGAAGATTCAGACTAGAGGACCATGTTACACTTGCGATAGCATAGGTCATATAGAGAGAGAGTGCCCACAGGGACAGTCACTTGGTGGTCAGAGAGGAGCTACTTTAGAGCCTACAGTTGGAGACATGGGTAGATCTCGTAGAGTTTTTACAGCAGTTGATAACCGCCAGGCTGAGCATTAGGTTACAGTTATTGAGGTCGCAGGTATGATACAAGGTAGTATGGTTACTATTTTATTTGATTCTAGAGCTACTGACTCCTTTATATCTCTGTATGTAGTGGAGTGTTGCGGGCTAGTGGCAGTTAGACAGGATGTCAGTTGGGAGGTAGAGTTAGCCTCAAGAGCCAGGGTGTCAGTTATTTCCATGGTCTGAAATTATCAAATTTAGATTGGAGACATAGCCACGACCTCTGATTTACGCATTACCCCTCTAGGTTCATATGATGTGGTCCTTGGCATGGATTGGCTTTATGCCCATATCACCAAGATGGATTGTTGATAGAAGAGGGTAGAATGTGTGGATGAGCACAGTATTCCTAGGGTGATCTCCGGAGTGTAGAGACCCGTATCTCTTCGCATTATTTCCGCTATGCAGCTTAGGCGGTGCGTGCGAAAGGGATGTTAGCTATTTTCTATCACCAATAGTGATAGAGAGGAGGATCCAGAGAGGGAGCCATCCCTCGATGATTTTCCTATCCTACAAGAGTTTGCAGATGTATTTCCTTCAGATCTCCTTGGTATGCCTCCACCTAGAGCAGTGGATTTTCACATAAACCTTGTGCCAGGAGCCGAACTAGTATTGAGAGCACCATATAGGATGACTACCCATGAGCTTAATGAGATCAAGATTCAGCTGGAGGAGCTCTTGGAGAAAGGGCATATTCGACCTAGTGTGTCACCTTGCGGTGCGCCAGTGATCTTCGTGAAGAAGGAGGATCACTTAGGTTGTGCATTGATTATCGGTAGTTGAACAAAATAACTATTAAGAACCGATACCCACTTCCTATGATTGATGACCTCTTTGATCAGTTACAGGGTGCTCGAGTGTTTTCAAAGATTGATATGAAGTCAGGTTATCATCAGTTGAGAATTATGGAGAGTGATATCTACAAGACTGCATTTCGTACGAGGTATGGTCACTATGAGTTCACCGTGGTACCATTTGGCCTCATGAATGCTCCAGTGGTTTTCATGAGCCTCATGAATGGAGTATTTTTCACCTTCTTGGACAAGTTTTTGGTTGTGTTCCTAGATGATATTTTGATATATTCTCGTAATGAGAAGGCGCATGAGGAGCACCTGAGGTAGGTTTTGCAAAGGTTGAGAGAGAACCAGTTGTTTGGCAGCTTGTCAAAGTGTGCATTCTTCTGACCTAAGGTACATTACTTGGGTCATGTTATATTTGGTGATGGGATCTCCATAGATCCATCGAAGATCCGAGCCATCATAGATTGGCCAACACCCACCAGTGTCACTGAGGTGAGGAGTTTTATGGGGTTAGCAGGATATTACAGATGCTTTATTGCAAGATTTTCTAGATTGGCACACCCCATCACCTCCCTTCAAAGAAAAGGAAAGCAGTATGAGTGGACAGAGAAGTGTGAGAGAGCCTTTCAAGAGCTCAAGAGAGCCCTCACGAGTGCACCAATACTTGCAGTGCCAGACCTAGCAGCGAATTTTGTAGTATGCACAGATGCATCATTGGATGGCATAGGGGCAGTTCTTATGCAGGAGGGATGACCTATCTCCTACGAGTCTAGGAAATTGAAGACTCGTGAGCTTAATTACCCTACTCATGACCTAGAGCTTGCTGTAGTAGTTCATGCTTTAGTGAGGTGGCAAAATTTCCTTCTAGGTCATAGATTTGAGCTTCATTCCGACCATCAGAGCTTGCAGTATATTTTCACTCAACCGAACCTTAATGCTAGGCAGAGAAGGTGGATGGAGTTCCTTTGTGAGTATGATTTTGATGTTCATTACATCAAGGGGAAGGAGAATGTGGTTGCAGATGCCTTGAGTATGAGACGCCATGAGCTTTCATCTGCGACTACTTCTACTGATTTGAGAGAGCGTATCTTATGCCATTTGCCTGAGATTCCTTTTATGTAGAGGTTTGTCAGTTAGTGCATTCATAGATACCCTTAAAAGGGAAGTACTCAGAGTATTCTTTGGAGTCTGATGGACTACTACATCATAGAGGGTGTATCTATATACCTTCCATTGGGGATTTATGCGAGTTCATTATACTTGAGGCACATAAAGCACCTTATGCAGTGCACCCCAGTGTTAAGAAGTTGCATGCAAATTTGAGACAGTTGTACCATTGGCCAGGCATGAGACTGCAGAATGCTAGTATTGTTGTGAGATGCCTAGAGTGTCAGAGGGTGAAGGCAGAGCACCACCACCCTGGTGGGCTTCTACAGCCACATGAGATTGTCGAGTGGAAGTGGGATACTATATCTATGGACTTCATTGTTGGTCTCCCCATGTCTTCTCACCGCCATGATGTCATCTTGGTGGCAGTCGACACGTTGACCAAGGTTGCCCACTTCTCACCCGTGCATACTACATTCATAGCACAAGACGTAGCTCAGGTGTTCTTGCGAGATATTGTCAGACTTCATGGCATTCCCCATAAGGTCATCTCTAATATAGACTCATTGTTCACATCAGCCTTTTGGAGAGAGTTACAGACAACATTGGGCACTAGGCTCAATTTTAGTACAACGTATCACCCTCAGACAGATGGTCAGACCGAGAGGGTTAATCAGGTATTGGAGGATATGTTGAGCATGTACATGATGCACTATCAGGTCAAGTGGGAGGAATACCTACATCTGGTGAATTTTGCCTATAATAATGGGTACCATTCATCTATAGGCATGCCACCTTATCAGGCCTTGTATGGTAGACCTTGCAGGACACCCTTAAGTTGGGACAGGATTGAGGATAGAGTATCTATTGGCCCTCAGTTAGTCAGAGAGATGGAGCAGTAGGTGGATCTGATTCAACAATGTCTTAGAGAGGCACATGATAGACATAAGAAATATGCAAACGCGAAGAGGATTGATAAAGAGTATAAGGTCAGAGATAGAGCCTTCTTGAGAGTGCAACCGCACAAGAGTCTGATCCAATTTGGAAAGCGCTCTAAGTTGGCACCTCAGTTCATTGGACCATTTGAGATATTGGAGAGGATAGGACCAGTTGCATACTATTTAGCTTTGCCACCTAGCCTGTCACACATCCACGATGTGTTCCATGTTTCTGTAGTTCAAGGATATATTTATGATGAGACTCACGTGATAGATTGGGATGCCTTGTAGGTGGAGTCGGACGGGCAGCAAACACTAGAGCCCATTCGTATTTTGGCCTGACGGACCCTTGCACTTCGAGGCCGAGAACTGGACCAGGTTAGGGTCCAATGGGATTGTTATGATGAGGTCATGACTTCATGGGAGGACACAGCACAGATGAGATCTCACTACCCATATCTTTTTGATGAACTCTAGGAGGAAGTTCATTCCTAGTGGGGGAGGATGTGAGGCCTCACCCTGACCCATCATAGCTTAGCTAATACACTTATTTTGATACATTATGATTCGATATTTTGGGACATTATATCTGATGGACTAGACATTATTAGTATTATTTATGTCATGTGATGATTACTTTTGTATACTTTATCGATGATGTTTATGATGCTTTAGGTATACACATGCATTATGATGATTATTTTAGTATTTTAAATTCAAGTGAAAAATATGTTATGATATTTTGATTATGTAATCGGTTATAGTTATCAGGTACAGAAATGGAAAAAGGTTATTAAGTGAAAATGTGGAATGTTTAGTCAATTAATTATGCAATTTCATTTAAATGTATGTATATGCATGTGATTTTTATTGAGCTACTGATGTTTAATTTAGTGTGCAGGAAAAGTACCATGAAAATTATTGGAGAATTAGTAACCAACCCTATGTACAAACTGTAAAGCCAAGGTTGAATCTAATAAAGAGATTTTCATCTCATTGTTAAGTGATTTTATTTGTGACTATAAATTGTATGAATGTATTAAGTGTTTTATCTATGCAATTAGTGACATGTCAATGTTGTGTTATATTATTTTACAGTGTCACTTGATACTTGTTATGTGTTTATGTGATGACATGTCTACTAAGGTTGGCAATGGAACCAAATTAAATTGTTTAAACTTAAATTTTGTTCTAGCCACTTCTAGAGGCCAAAAGGAGGTCCTAAGGGTCAATTTTAAGAAAATCCAAATACTTTAGTGATAGGGGTATGTGTTAGGAACATTTCTAACACTTCTAAAACCCACTAGTGGCCTTGGTGACCCTCTTAATAACCCATTACTCACATGTTGCGAAAATTGAGTAAGTCTTGACCTTTGACCCAAACCCACACTCCTTTCCAATATTGTATTTATGATACAGGACATAGGACAACCAAAGGACTTAGGAGTCAAATCTGAAATTAATGTTGTTGGGTGGGTAAGATTTGGAGACCTTTTTAGAGGCCCTTGGTAGAGTTAGAGGGTGTGAACCCACTCTCTACTTTTAGAGACATTAGGGTTTTGGATTGAAGGAAACATAAGGGATTGGGCTCTTCTCAAACATCATTTTGTCATAACACTTGTGAAGGTTGATCTCCACTATTGCCATGGAAGCTTTCTTGTTTTGTTGCAATTAGAGTAGTATGTATTTCATTCTCCTGTATATGTGATTTATGTGTTTTATGTTGTTGTGATGTAAGGGAATAGGATTTTGGTTTGATTTCATGCTTATGGTTTTATTCTTGTTTGATTGAGGGATTTTTGTAAAGGGTGTAATGGCATTACTCACTCTTAGATAGGAAAGAAGTGGCCATGTATGGGGGAAGGGGTTAGTTGGATTCTATGGAAGTGTAGTGTCTCTTCTCATGGAAGAGGGAAAAAATGTAAGGTGTATGGGCCCTTGCATGCCAATGAAAGTTATTGATCTTGATTTGGGGGTGATAAGGAGAAGAATGTATAGAAGAGTATATGTGGATTAAAGCCTTGAAAAGACATGGTTTTTGTATGTATTTCATTGGCAATCTCCTACATGAAAATCCACCTTCACCCCTTGTTACGGGTTCATAGTGAATCCTATTGTGCAAGCCTTGGGTGGGAGTTTTCTTGTTATGTTTTGTATTGTGAATATAGTGTGATTGTCACCCGTTGGTTACTGATTCTTCTAGCTCGAGGGTCGTCTCCTTGAGACCTGGGATGGGAGGTGAGTTCTTCATGGTAGTATCATGTTGTTGGCTTTTGCAGATTTTGGGAAGAACCTTGTGTTGGAGCCATTTGAAATTTGAGCTTGGATGGTGTTCTTGTTGCCTTGATAGTAGAGACTCCTCTATTGTAGTGTCTTTTCTTGTATTGTGCCTTCATGTTGAAGGTGAAGTTTGTAATAGAATGGACTAAATTTTGTAGCCTTCAATATTGTAAATGAAGATGTAACCATTGTGAAAATGAAAGAAAATCA
>MU215122.1:131508-165241 GCA_018584345.1 Thuja plicata
CCCCTTCCCCCCAAAAAACAAACTATTTTTCTTGCAGGGATAGGTTCAAAATAATGAATTGGAGTGCAAATCCGGATACCCTTTTCGGAAAACTTTCAAGATCTAGAAATAGATTTTCTGTCAGATTGTGCAGGTCAAAATTGACATTCTAGGTTAGAATTGACATTCTGTTTTGGGCCAGAATTGACATTCTATATTGGGTCAGAATTAGAATTTCTAGGTCAGAATCATAAATTTTGGAGAAAAGATTTCCACAATCCATGAAAGTAACAGTAAATAATTTTTGGATTTGATTGTGTTATGAATTTTTAGCATCAACGTTTCGAATCACACTCCGTGATCCATCATCAGGATGATCAATAAGAGAGCACAGGAATTTTTTATTTTTTTTCCTGTGCTCTCTTATTGATCATCCTGATGATGGATCATGGAGTGTGATTCAAAACGTTGATGCTAAAAATTCATAACACAATCAAATCTAGAAATTGTTTACTGTTACATAAATTTTGGGTCAAAGGTGACATTCATTTTTGGGTCAAAATTGACATTTCTCGGAAAAGAAAAAGATTTATGGGTTTTGTAGATCTCAAAGTTTCAGTTTAGGATCGTGAAAATCAACAGTTTCTGAGACCGTTTGACAGGGTTCTCAGCAGGTTATTTTTTGTAGGTATGTATTTTATGCCATTTTCCTTTACAAACATTTCTAGATCTACATTCCTTATCAATTACAATTAAATTTAAGATGATTAATGGAGGCATAGGATTTCATTTATGTGCAAATATCCATTGTTCAAAACCCTATCTAGAGACCTCCAATTTTCCTCTTTTCAAAACCCAACTGGGTAAAAACCAGGTGTGGAGATGGCACCCACTAAAATATGCACTCTTCAAATGTTTGTCTGGTTAAGAGCTTAGCCCTGTTAAAAGCTTTACAAAATACCTGGTTAAGAGCAAGACCCTGTTAAGAGTCACCTAGTCAGGGGATTTACCTCTAGCCCTGTTAGGAGCTTTACCCTGTTAGGAGTAATCCTACTAAGGGATTTCAAACCCTAATGAAGGTTTTGCTTGGTTAAAGTATTTACAATTCAGACCTGTTAGAGTCTACCAAGTTAAGGGATTTAGCTTGATGAAGTTGCTAGAAATCAACAAGTAAATGATCTGATAAAGTAGCACTCTCTGCTAATACAGATCCAGTTTAAGCTCAATCTCTACTTCACATACAAACAATCTTCTCTCTTCTCTCTTCTCTCTCGATCGCACCTCTGCATCCATGATCTACACTTGTAATTTTCATCATTTTACATATTTATACATTACAAGTTCATTTTGGGCAATTAACCGCCTTACAAAATGTTTTACAATCTTTCTGGCTCAATTCACAAACCCTAAAACATGTTACCAAACTATAACACATGCTAACAAACTTAAGTTGGCCACCAGATTCATCACACAATAAATTTGACAAAGAAAAGTCAAACCACAACATGCTCTCCAATGTTCTTGCACAACTTCAAGAATTTTGATCATGATGATCATAAACAATACCAACTCATCAATCCTCGTCGATCTACAACGTCACTACAATCCCTCAAATACATAACAACTTACAGAAACATGATACATCATCACTGGTTAAGTATCTGACTGACTATTCTAAGAACTCCCTTTGTTCTTTACTGAATGATCTTATATTCATTGAAACTTTGTCTTTCAATCATCAAAACATGATGCGGTCACCACAACACCATCATAACATAGTCCAGATAAGCATATCATGACCAAAACACCTGAATCCAAACCTAGGTGACACAATCATCAAATCATTCCTCATGGGCTTCATCATGTTCTTCTTGTTAACCCGCCTTCCTTCAATTAATCATAAGTAACACCATACATAAGATAAATTGGTGCAGTAATAAATACAACATCAGAGACATCACTTATCATTCCTTTACAATCTCATACTCTAATTCTTACCATAGCTATGGATGCAACCTCTTGAACATACATCAACATAATAGGTACACTTTCAACCATCAAACATTGAGTTGACATCAATGAAACCATCATAACTGATCAACCTTTCATCAGTTAAACATCAAACATATACCATAACATACTAATCTTACCTCTGCATCAGTTATGCCAACAATCTCTCCCTTTGGCATTGATGGAAACACCAACAATACTAAGAAACTATCTCAATACCAAAACATGCTCCCCCTTAGCTAATACATCTTTGTAGTTCTCTATACCTGATCTCTTTTCTCTTTACTGCTCCCAATACTTGACTTTCTCTTCTCATGCTCTTGACTCTTCTCTTCTATTCTCTCAATATTTTCTCTTCTCCCCCTTTGACAATAATTCCAAAGGCGCAATATGCCCAATACTTCATCTGCTTTAACTATCTTTATCTCTTTCCTGACTGCTCCCCCTAAGGAGTAGTCCCCTGAACATCAATCCACATTGAAAGATATGACAATAAATCCACTAGATTTATGCACCAAGAGTACCTTAATTCTGATTAGGTAGGGGCATGACCCCTAGCTTACCTCTAAGGTACTCAAAAGTATCCTTAGGTAGTGGCTTTGTAAAGATATCTACTATATCCTCCTTTGTTGATATATATTCTAACTTCACCTCCTTCTTTTGCACTTACTCTCTCATAAAATGATACTTTATTGCAATATGCTTAGTCTTGGAATGCATTACTGGATTCTTGGAAATATTTATTACACTTGTATTGTCACAAAATATAGTCACTAGTTTAGTTACTTTTTCTTTGACACCTTCGAGAATCTACTTCATCCATGCAATTTGTGTACAATTCATATGTGCTACAACATACTTTGCCTCTATAGTGGATTGTGAGATACATTTTTACTTTTTTCTTATCTAAGACACAAGCCTTTCACCTAGAAAGAAAGCACCATGACTTGTTCTCTTTCTATCATCAACATTTCCAGCCCAATCTACATCAGTAAAAACACTTAAAGAAAAATCACCATCATGAGCATACCACAGACCATAGTCAATTATCCCTTTCAAATACTGATTATCCTCTTGACTACAACCAAAAGAGATTCCTTAGGATTCACTTGAAATCTATCCACTATACCAACCGCTTCAGTAATGTATGGTCTTCTATGAACAACATACTACAACTTACCAATCATAGACTTATACAAAGTAGTTTCATATTCATCATCCTTAGACAATTTACATCCTATTACCATAGGGGTTTCAACCAATTTGGAATCATCCTTTCCAAAAGTCTTGAGTACCTATTTCACATATTTGGATTGACTGGTAAATGTACCATTCTTTACTTGTGAAACTTGCAATCCAATAAAGAATTTGATCTCCCCAATCATTGACATTTCAAATTCCTTCTTCATCTCTTCAACAAAAGCCAAACTCATCTCATCATTTCCTCCAAAGATTATGTCATCAACAAATTCTTCAGCTAGCAACAACTTATCTCCTTCAACTTTTAGGTACACATTACTATCATCACTTGTTCTATTAAAACCAATCTCAATAAGATAGGAATGTAACCTTTCACACCATGCCCTTTGAAACTGTTTCAGTCCATATAGTATTTTTTGTAGCTTACATACCATGTCCTTGTCCTTTTTCAATGCAAAACCATCAAGTTGTTCTATGTAGACCTCTTCTTCAAGAATTCCATTCAAGAAGCCTTACTTGACATCCATTTAAAAAACTTTAAACTTCTTGTAAGCAGCATAAGCAAGTAGAATTCTTACCACTTTCAGTCTTGCTACTGGAGAAAAAGTCTCTCCATATTCGAGTCATTCTTCTTGGGCATAACCCTTACATAAAAGCCTTGCCTTATTTCATATCACATCTCCAACTTCACTCACTTTATTCCTGAAAACCAATTTGGTACCAATCACATTTTTTTATCTACAGGTCTGGGAACAAGTATCCATGTATCATTCTTCTCAATTTGATCAAGTTCTTCCTCTATATCTCTTATCTAATCTTCATCCTTGATTGCTTCCTTCACAGTCTTAGGCTCATACTTAGAAATCAAACAAGTAATTTCTTTGAGATTTCTTCTGGTTATAACACCTGCATTCTTATCACCTATAATATGATCAACATAATGATTCACTTTCACATACCTAGGTATCACCGGTTCAGGTCTTGGAGCTTCTTCTTCTCCTAGTTGAATCACTTTTTCTTCATTGTCTTGTTCCACTAGTTCACGCACTTCAGGTTCAATATAAAAAATCTCCCAATCATCCTTTGTCACTTGATTTCTTGAATCACCATATTTCTCATGGTATTCATCCACCTTCACATTTGCACTCTCAATCATCTTGTTAGTTCTCCTATTGAAACATTTATATGTTTTTCTTTTAGTAGAATAACCTAAGAAAATACCTTCATCACTTTTTGGATCAAACTTGCCTGTGAAATCATCCCTCTTAATGGAACATCTACTACCAAATACTTTAAAATTTTTAAAATTAGGCGAGTGACCATACCATAGCTCATAAGGTGTCTTCTCAGTTCCTTTCTTCACTTGCACTCGGTTTAGTGTGTAAACAATAGTACAAATTTCTTCTCTCCAATACATCTTTGGTACATCACTTTGAATCAACATATTCCTTGCAGCATCCACTATGGTTCTGTTCTTCCTTTCAATAACACCATTTTTCTATGGAGTCCTTGGTGTAGATATTTGCCTCTTAATTCCATTATCTTCACAATACTTAACAAATTCTGCAGAATTAAACTCACCTCTTCTATCAGACCTTAAACACTTCAATTTCTTACCTGATTCCTTCTCAACCAGTGCTTTTAATGCTTTGAATTTATAGAATGCATTAGACTTCTCCCTCAAGAAAGTTACCCACATCATTCAAGAATAGTCATTGGTAAATAATATGAAATTTCTATCACTAAAATAACTTCTATGTCTCATAGGCCCACAAAGATCAGTATGCATCAAATCAAGTATTTTCTCAAATGGAAAAGACTTTCTTTTGAAAGTAGAACTAGTTAATTTACCCAACTGACATTCTTTATACATCATTTTGTCTAGTTTGACTAATTGAGGCAATCCCCTAACTACATTAGTCTTACTTACTTTGATCAAACTATCAAAGTTTACATGAAAAACATTTTTTTCCATATCCAACTATCTTCAACCTTTGCAACCAAACAACTGTTCACAGTAGTATTTAGATGGAATAAATTACCTCTAGTTTGCCTACCGATAGAAATCTCATCACCTGATCTTCCAATTATTCCGCATATTCCTCATTTGAATTCTAGTCTTTAACCTATATCATTTAGCTAACCCACACTCAACAGATTAGGTGTTAGACCATCCACAAAATAAACATCATCGGTATTACTCTTACCATTAGTGCCTTTACCTTTGACCAAACAAGGTGTACTGTTACCAAACCTTACCACACCACCATCAAACTCATCAAGTTTAATGAGCTTACTCTTGTCACCAGTCATATTATGTGAGCACCCATTGTCTATAATCCATTTGTCATTGTGTCCCATGTGAGAAACCCATGCCTTTTCACATTTTGATGGATCTTCTTTGAATGCAACAAATAAAAACTCCTCTTCCTCATTATCTCCTGATTCTTCACCAGTGACTCTTTCATCAACTGTAACAAAGCATTATTTCTTTTATTTTCCTTTAAAATTTTTGAACTTATCCTTTTGATCACCATTAGGACATCTAGCAACAATATGTCCAATCTTGTTACATGAATTTTTTTTCAGTGGTATCTTACCTTTGCACTTACCAGTCCCCCTAGGCAATCTCTTTGCTAGTAATGCTTCAAGCTCTCCTTGTTTCCTTTCTTCTTCCAGGATAGCTTCAAGTTCCCTTGTGTAACTTGACATATAATCATAATCATGATTTATTTCTTTACCTTATCTTACATATACATTAGACATTGATGCCTTGAAAGCTTCCTCAACTCTTGGAATGTTGTTATCAAATTTATTTAACTCAAATGCAGTAAGCTTACTGATCAATTCATCTATAGTACCATTGTCAAAAGTTTTCAGCTCATTTATAGTAGAAATTCTAATGGCACAAGCAAGCAATAAAGTTCTCAATATTTTACTTACCACAACAGTTCCACCAGCACCTCTGATAACACTGATAAATTCTTTTATTATTTAACCATATTGTGCAATGTTCTCTCCTTCTACCATCTTCATGTCATCATACTTTCCTCTAAGCCTATCTTCTTTATCTTTTTGCAAATGAATATCTCATCCATATATTAGTCTCAACTTTTCCTGAACATCATAGGAAGTATCAAATCCATGAACATCAACATATTCAATATCAAATAGGGTACTTACAATAGCTTCTTGTGCTTGAGTATTCTCATGTTGTTCCTTCAGATCATCTGTAGTGAGAGTTCCAATAGGAGTGATATACATGTGTGTGACATGCAACCAATACTGAGATCCCATACCTTTTAGATATAACTTCATTATGTCACCCCATACTAGGTAGTTGTCCTTAGAGAACTTGGGAGGCTCCTTCCTCATCATTGGATCTTTTTCCTCAAGTTGTTAGGCTTACCACAAAGAGGACCAAAGCTCTGATACCAATTTTAATTATTAATAGGTCCAAGATTATTGAGAGCGGGGTGTGAATCAGTAATCTACCAAATCAAAATTTTCATAAACCTTTCATCCACTAGCATCCATAAACAACCATTACATGAATAAACAAACTAATGAAGATAAACAATCATAACCATGCAACACAATAACACCAATATTTTTCTCGTGGAAACCCAACTGGTTGAAAACCATGCATGGGGATGACACCCACTAAAATCTGTACTCTTATGAAATAGGCTCAGTTAAGAGCTTAGCCCTGTTAAAAGCTTTAAAAAATCCTAATGAAAGAGTTACCTACTTAAAGGATTTACAATTTAGACATGTTAGAGTCTACCTGGCTAAGGGATTTAGCTTCATGAATTTGTTAGGAATCAACAAATAAATGATCTGATAAAGTAACACTCTCTACTTATATAGATCCAGTTCAATCTCAATATCTTCTTCACATACAAACAATCTTCTCTCTTCTCTCTCGATTGCATCTCTGCATCCACAATGTACACTTGTAACTTTCGTCATTTTACATATTTATACATTACAAGTTCATTTGGGGAACTTAACCA
Source organism: Thuja plicata (assembly GCA_018584345.1). Lineage (NCBI taxonomy): Eukaryota > Viridiplantae > Streptophyta > Pinopsida > Cupressales > Cupressaceae > Thuja > Thuja plicata. The sequence goes on from MU215122.1 coordinate 138,714, forward strand.
CCTTACAAAACATTTTACAATCTTTCCCACTCAATTCACAAACCCTAAAACATGTTACCAAACTAAAACACATGCTAACAAACTTAAGTTGGTCACCAAATTAATCGAACAATCGATTTGACAAAGAAAAGTCAAACCACAACACTTTCTCCAATGTTCTTGTGCAACTTCAAGAAATTCAATCATGATGATCATAAACAATGCCAACTCACCAATCTTCATCGATCTGCAACATCACTATAATCCCTCGAACACATAACCACTTACTGAAACATGATACATCATCACCAATTAAGGATTTGACTGACTGTTCTAAGAACTCTCATTACTCTTCACTAAATGATCTTCTATTCATTGAAACCTTTTCTTCTGATCAGAAAAACATGATGCAATCACCACAACACCACCATAACATAGTCCAGATAAATATATCACGACCATAATACCTGAATCCAAACCTATGTGACACAATCATCAAGTCATTCCTCTTGGGCTTCATCCTATTCTTCTTGTTGACTCGTCTTCCTTCAATAAATCATAAGTAACACCATACATAAGATAACCTAGTGTAGTAATAGATACAACATCTAGAGACATCACTTATCCTTCCTTTACGATTTTATACTTGAATTCTTACCAAAGCTCTGGATGCAACCTCTTGAACATACATTAGCATAATAGGTACATTTTCAACCATCAAACACTAAGTTGACATCAATGAAAACATCATAACTGATCAACCTATCATCAGTTCAACATCAAACATATACCATAGCATACTCATCTTATCTCTGCATCAGTTATGCCAACATAGAGAAAGTTGTTGATTATACATGATAGTAAGGTGCTCTCTCATATTTTGATTTAGTTTTATAAGTATTTTTCTTTTGCAATTATTGTTTATGTACACATATGTGCTAAATCAAAGTTCAATAACCAAAGGTTGTTAGTCTTGATTGTGTTCAGTTCTTTCACAATTACATCAGAAGGCTCTGAAGTGGAATGTGGATATAGTTGACAGGAACAAGTATTTACTGATCGAATTAGACTTAAGTTTATAAATGTGTGGTTTTGAAAAAGTTTTGATTTAGATTGATTTGTTTACAAATGTATTAAAGAATTCTATGATATTGATTTATTAACAGAGACATAAGTAAACCGTTTGAATAAGATTTGAGATAACAAAATGTAAATGCAGTTTTGATAAGTGTTGATGACTATTTTGCAAAAGTTTTGAATTGAAATAGATTTGAAAGTGTTATCTTTGTAAGGTGTAAAGTTTGATTGTATTCAAAAGTTTTGTAACAAGTTTTGGGCTACAGGATTGATAGAAGAGGACATATCAACAATAGGGTTCCATTGCAAGGATGTGTATTTTTTTTTGAATTAATGCTGACATGGTTTATTATTGAATATTGCAAGTTGAGGATTTTTGATACATGATTATATGGACAAGAATAACATGAACATAATTGGTGGAAATATATCATGTGTTTCTGTTGTTGTAGGTCATTTGAAAGGAAATACCATTGTCTTAAGATTGAAGATATATATTTGAATATTATGAGCAAGATGTTGTATTGTGTATAGTGACAGGGTTGTGTATGCAAGATTGAATATCTGGATTATGAACTAATGGTGCACATTTGCGTGATGACATGTTTGTCATTGATTTGTGCAAGTGAAAGAAAGAGTACAGACATTTTATTTGTAATGTTGCAATTAGAGATTAAGGATACTATGTTTATCTTTGATGATAAGATTTCTATTGGGATGTACTTTGAACGGAAACAAAGAATCCATCTGATAAAAGTTTCTCTGTAACTAGACAAGAAGTGTGTGCTTCAAAATTGTAAGGGATGGGTGTTCCTTGAAGTGGGTGCTTTAGAATTGTAAGGGATGGGTGTTCCTTGAAGTGGGTGCTTCAAAATTGTAAGGAATGGGTGTTCCTTGAAGTGGGTGCTTCTAAATAAAGAAGGGTGTTGGTGCTCCTTGGAATGGGTGTTCCTAAAATTGTTATGGGGGTTGGTGCTTCCTAGAGTGGTGATCTAAACATTTGTCAAGAAGGCGTAATAAAAGATATTCAGAAAGTGGTTTTATCCTTTAGGGATTTTCCACTATAAACAAAGTGTCAACATGTGCATATGTATTATTGCTTATATCATCTTGCATCTAAAGCTATTGATGTTAAATTAATCATTGCATTGGTTTAAAGTTAAAAGTTTGAAAATGTTTTATAGATTAGTGATTCACCCCCCTCTCAGTGATCCTGGTATTCCAAAAAAGGGCGCCTAGAAAAACCTTTGGATCATGTTTGAGGTTAAGGAAACCTTTAAGAAATATATGTATTAAGTTGTGAGGTTTAAACCTATTATTTGTGGCATCTAGAGCTTTGTATGTTTAATTTCTTGTAGAATGTTGGTTTTTGCTTGTTTAAGTGCTATTGTTTGGATGTCATTTTCTCTTGCAGCTGTCTCTTTCTTGAGGGCTCCAGATCCCTATCAAAACCTATTGTAAAGGGTTTTTGGGCCCCTTCAAAACCTATTTTATGCTAATAAAAAAATATTAAATTAAATATTATAATATAATAAATACTAAAATTAATATATATTCTATTAAAAATAAAATATTAGGTATTAATATAATATTGTTTTATGGAACTAACCAAAGTCACTAAAAGTATATTATATTAATAAAAATATTGTTATATTATAATTATATAATATAATATATTATATATTAAACGTAATGTAATAACATAACCTATTTAAATATTGAAATAAGAAGCATATATAAAGTATAACATATATAATATCCAAAAATAATATTCTAGGATTTTCCGAATGTGAAAGAGAGGTGGGAAAAGGATTTTTCTCAAGGTTTCAAGCATTTGTGGAAATTGAGAAGGCGATTTTGATTCTGATGAGGATGATGATGGCAGTGGGGAAGATGCTTGTGAACTCCTCTTCCTTGTATTTTGTAATGTCTAGGTTCATTCTTGTTTGCTTGAGCCGTCTGCTTTGGTTAGTCTAACATGTTCTATTTTTAGCAACGTCAAGGGTTTGGCCTTCATTCTGGTGTCAGTCTAGTGGATATGTGTTTCCTAGGTTGAGATGACTGCTAAGAAAGATCCTTTTTGCCTCGTGTCTTTGGTTGGTTGTAAGAATGCTCATTATTGTCCTTGTTGTTCATGAACATTTGATTCTTTCTAATTTTTCCCTAGTCATTGCATGAGCTTCAGTCTTTTCTGATCTAGGCACATGGGTTGGGGTGTTTCTTAGATGGTTGCATTGTGCCTTGTTTTGGTTCCCATCCCCTCTTTGTCTTGATTTGGTGGCATAGATTCTATGTGCATTATTTGGGTGCTAAAATTCTTTTCTTATTGGTTGTTCTCTTTTTAGTCAACATTTTTTAGTATAAATTTGAATCATCTCACGAACAGGAGTGTGGTTCTTTTTATTTTTTGTGGAAAATGAATGAGGTGTTTGGCTTAAAATCCCTTGTGGTTTTGGTTTCCTTTTTGACTCTGGGATTTATTTTTGCCTTTGTTTGTTGGTGCAGAAGTTGTCCTGGTCCTTCTGGTTTTGTTGTAGAGGACTTTGTGGTGATGACCCTTTGGGTTTCCTATTAGGTATTTTAATGAGACTTCTCTCTAGGGTTTTTTTGTTTCTTGGTTTAAGAGATAGTGGAGATGGTAGGGGCTAATTTTCTTAAGAGCGAGAGCTTTGATGATTTTGGCCCCTTCTTTTTTCTCTTCTCTTTTTTGGGGTTCCATTTCCCTATGGTTGTCTCATCTTTTTGTAGGTCTCTAGTGGATCTTGACAGTAGGTGGTTGTTGAGTATGCACATTTTAAGAGGATGTAATTTATTATGATCATATCCTTCTCTTGCCCCTCTCTTTCTTGGGCTTCATCTTCCATGTTGTTGTGCTTTTCTGCAGGAGATGGATGGTTCATGTCTATAGTTTTGTTGAAGGTGGTTGGGTGTGATCTTTTTTCAAGGATAATATTTGTTGTGCTTGCTCCTTTCTATGCTAGGTTTCCTCCTTCACTACTAAAATTGTATTCATTTTTCAACGCCCATTGGTCAAAATTTATATGCGCATTAGTTAACTTTTTGACCAAAGGGCTTGTTGCAATAATTTGGTTGATTGATCGATGATCGAAAATAGCGTCTAAATTTTGAACCTTCTTGGCGTCAAAAAAGAAGTATAATGTTTGTAAAATGTGGCGTCAAAATTTTTGAATTTTGACGAGGATACTATGTCATCGACGACATCCTCATCAAAAAAATTTGTCAAAGTAGGACTCATGCAAACTCAGTTTGGACGTCTACATCATCAAAATTTCTAGTGAGAGTCAACATTTTGATCAATATTCCATCAAAAAGAAGTAAAATGTGGTGTCAAAATTTTTGCATTTTGACGAGGATGCTATGTCATCTAGGAGATCATCGTCAAAATCTTCTTTGAATGTATCTAGTGAGACTTGAAATTTTGACCAATATTCCATCGAAAAGAAGCAAAATGTTTGTAAAATGTGGTGTCAAAAGTTTTAAATTTTGACAAGAAATCTATGTCCCCGACAAGATCCTCGTCGAGATTGGAGTCATGCAAACTCAGTTTTGACATCTACATCGTTGAAAGTATCCAGTGAGAGTCACAATTTTGACCAATATTCTGTCAAAAAGAAGCAAAATGTTTGTAAAATGTGGTGTCAAAATTTTTAAATTTTGACAAGAATGCTATATTGATGACGAGATCCTCGTTGAAAACTTTTTCAAGATTGTAGTCATCCAAATACAGTTTTGACATCTACATCATCGAAAGTATCTAGTGAGAGTCAAAATTTTGACCCAGATTACGTCGAAAAGAAAAACATTTTGCAAAATGTGGTATCAATTTTTTTGAATTTTGACGACGATGTTATGTCATCAACGAGATCCTCATCAAATTTGTATCAGGTTGACTCAGGTCGAGGCTCAAATTGTATAAGGAAATGGAACCAATGACATAACAATAACGATAGTATGATTGACATAGCTAACACTAGCGGAAAAGTACCTTTAGAGTCTGACCGATCACGGATGGGAACGTCAAGTTATGTCTTTCTAAAGTGAACATCGGGCGGAGTCTCACCGACACATTGTTCTTCGGGATAGCGTGGTCTGTCAACCCAATGCATTTTGTGTTAGATTGACCCCCGATGAAGCTGTCAGAGTGAGCTTGGATGATGGGTGGCCAACCAGTCTTAAGGAATTGGGGTATGCTTTACCACTCATTAGGGAGACTTGGCTTAGAGGGGAGACCAGAACATGGTTAGACCGACCCTTGATAGTATCATCAGGATAGGCTATGCCGATGGGACAATTTTGTCCAATGTACGCTGGACTGAAGTATCAGTTAGTTTTCCAATCTGTTGTGTAACTGATCCAAGGAGAGCTTAAGAACCTTGGATTGCCAATTGTGTGGGGTTGGAGGCACTTTGATATAATTGGTTTTAGTTGGATGTAGTTAAGAGACTAAAAAGGAAGGCAAAGGGACATAAACAACTATATGATTGATCTACTATTCTTATTTTCAAAATTCTATGACTTTCAAAAAATTGTTAAATTATATTTAAAAAAAAAAGTCTCCAACTACCCGTTTCCTATTTTTGAAAGATACGATACTAGTCTTGAAGTACCCCATTTTATGATGATTATGATTTTATGTAATTTTAAATAAACCACTTAAACAAGTCAAAACTTCAAATATACTAACAACACATTTATGAAAGAAATTTACGTAGGTCCTATTATGCCCTGCATACCCATCCCTACATTTTGTGTGCAAAATGTTGGGTCCCCTCTTTTCACTTTGGCTCTTGCCTTGTCTTTTGTTTTCTTTGTTTTCTTCTCCGGGCTTTCCCTCCTCGGTGGGTTTGTTTTCTTTCTGCTTTTGTCTTTCGTCCTTCTAGGACCCGGTCTCAGAGTTTTTTTTTCTTTTCAGAGCCAGAATTCGGACTCCGGGATTCTCCGCGATGATGTCTTCTCCTCGCAAGAAGGTATGGTCACATGGAATCCATGGGCCTAGAGTCTGGAGGTTTTCCTGTTCCAGAATTTGTAAAAAAAGGGTAACTAGCTTTTACCTCGGGTATAAATAGGAATTACACATCACTTTTACAGTTTCCGCGATTAAACACTTGTGCATCCAGAGAAAATCAAAGTGAAATAAAATTATTTCAAAATTATTTTTCTCCCGTGTTTAGTGGCTATTAACTAGTGATTTGGCAGTGATTATTCATGGTAATCCCTAAGGTTTAGCTCATTTGCAAGGTGCCTCCCGTGCCTACCTTCTCCATTGTGTTCATCTTCCACATAGGTTCTTTGGTTTCTGCCCTTGTCTTTTCTGGTCTTGGTTTACTTCCATTCTTTTTGGTTTTATTTTCGCTCGATCTTTCTAGTTTTCTTTTCATGTTCTGCATTTTTTTGGTTCGCCTCCCATTGGTGGGTTGGCTCTGCTAGAGGGATTGTTCGCCCTCTGCACAGTTGTAGATTAGTGTTCGTAATGTATATTGTCTTAGGTTAGCTCATGTAAATATGTATAGTTGTATAAAACCTGTGAAAATCTTGTGGGTACTGTATATTTTGTGTATATGTACTTTGGCCTTTGGCCCTCTGTATTTTTATGTATATATCCTTTGGCTATGTTGTGCATTAGTTGTATATTTCATGTATATTCTCCCAATTTTGCATCAAGATCGCCATGCTTTGTCTTTATTTCATCTGAGTTTGCGAGCTTGCCACACGGTAGAATACCACCTGGTTGGAGCTTGGCTCTCTGCTGGTTTCAACCATGGCAATTTTCTCTCTCCACCATCAATCAACCTTTATGGAAAATTTATGACCCATGTGTGCATTCAAGACTGCCCAAGTGGCTTCTGCTTTATGTGCGTTTGGAAAGTTGGCACTGTCATCGCCATAACTCCCCATTTATTGCATATCCATGTGACACCCATGTGGGCCTAAAAACTCACTTTCTGGTCACGTCCCCCAATGGTTCGTTTTCTAGACTCCAGGTCCTATGCCCTCGCCCCGCCCATATCTTACTTTTGTCAAGTATGTTGAAACTCCCGGGCCTGGATTATGGTTGAATTCCTAAGTTGACATTAAATGCATATGTTTCTAAATTTTGATCTAAATTAAATTTTTAGGTGAAGTGCCAAATGCGGTGGTAAGTGCTCCAGGATCTGGAGTAATATTCTATCATATAAAGTTCTGACAGTCACCTTACCTTGTAGGTTTTCAAACATCCCACTTTCACTATGTCAGAGGCTTCCACATCCTCACCACCTGGGAGTCCAGAGCTCCCCTCCATGGCAGTCACCAGGGTAGCCATCAGATCCAAGATTGAGAGGGCCTTGGAGAAACTTCCCGTCAGCATGAAATATTTTAAAGACAATGTTGTTACAGGATCAAAGATTGAATCCTAGGTTCATTTGGTCACCGACACTAGCGTCGGGATGTGGTCAAAAATGCAGGCCCTGGTTAAAATGATGTTCATTCAACGGAAGTGTAGGGACTAATTGGCCATTAATATTGGAGAATCTAAGATTCTAAAGGCCGCTTACTTCCTATGTTCTATGCAAGCCCCAAAACTCATCCTCACCCTCGTAGCACACTACAACTCCTCTATCTGAACCATCATGTCGCCGCTCCAATCCAAACCAGATACCCTACACCCATGATTTCCTTGGATGCTGCAACTTTTTGGGCATGTCTATGGATTCCCTAGTTTGATGAAGCAGCTGTTATCACTCGATCCAATGCCTTGGCACAATTTTAGTAGCTGGAGGTTATGGCCTGACAATATCTGAATAATAAATGGCTGAAGACCCCAAAGAAAGATTAAAAAAGAATGAAGTTGGAGATCCCTAGGTTTGAATTCAAGGAAAGCATCCAAATGGGGATCATAGCATTATGTAGTATTTTTGGGCAACACCATGCCCGAGAATTCTCAGGGTGGATTTACTACTTCCTACTCGGCATCTCCATAGGTGAGCAATATTTTGATTGGGCTGCCATCATTTCTAACCATGTGGACTCTCAATTTCTTCAGGTGGCCCAGACCTCAAAGTTTTATATCACGTCCTATGTTCTCTGGGCCTTAGCACAACAATGCCCCATCATAAATGGGATGCTCACATTAGGTGAACTTGGGGTTGGCCCATGGAAAAAAACTCCTTGGGATTATTTCCCACAAATCCAATGGGAGGCTAGTTTTCTCAGCTTCTACCGGGTTAACGACGCCTTCGTCTATTACAATCTTCTCACGCCTACCCGGGATGCTGGGTACCATCTCTCTAAGGAGGACATGGATTTGGTCAGAAGTTATGGCCATTATTATATCCAGTTCCAGCAACATACTTACATTTGGGTAACCGGCTTCTTTGGGAAACCGTATTTGTTGCCCAAACACTATGGGAACAAAATAATCCTTTTAGAATATTTTTGATAGATGCTGGAGCTGCATGACTTGTACACTATAAAGAAGGTGGTAAATGTTCCATTCCTAATCATGTGTGGGAATTACACTTGTAGGCTTCCTGCAACTAAAGAGGCAAACAATGAACTTAAAAGCTTGGGCCTAACAGAATTCTATCTGGCGCGGAAGAACTTTGATCTGCTAGGCAAGATTGCAATGGAACTTCCCCAGGCATCAAAGCCCCACAGATTCCACATGGAGGACTTCTGGGAAGATTGCCAAGATGAATTTGAAGTCTAGAGCTGGCACTTCATCTGGATGACAATGGGGATGATGGAGAGGTTGAAGCTTCAAAAATTCCTGGATGACTTTTCAGACACCGGGTCCATAGTAGACCCTTAGTACAAAGAGAAGGGAATAGACAAGATGGATCTCCCTCTAATAAATTGGAATGCTCAGGAGGGTCCAACTATTGAAGATATCACCCGCGACATGGTTGAGCATAGCCACGAGTATTTCAAGAGGGCATGCCTGGGGAGTACGCACCGAATTGGCCTGGCAGTGCTGAGATTGACTGCCAGGGCCGGAACCTCTTCGCAGGTTGAGGATAGAGGAAAAAGAATTATGGGAACCCCATCACAAACCCCATCTATGGCCCCCATAAAAGAATAGATGCAACAAACGCTGGCGGTCTCCTAGTAGATGAAAGAGAAACTGATCACAAGGTTCGCCACCCCGGTCCTCATGACTAGGCCCATTCGTCCTCCCTCTTTCCCTTCACTAGCTGCATTAATGGTCTAAGCAATTAGAACCAGAGTGGAAGAGGAGTAGGCAAATCTAATGGATGCAGAGCCTCCTTTGGTGACTAGGCAAAAGAAGAAGCCCAATCCTAAGCCAAGGGCAGAGCCAGGACTTGGGATGCCAAGCATACCAAAAGTACAAATTCTTTCTTCCGACTCTCCAGAGCTGGACCAAGAACCTAAAAGTATCCCAGAGAATCCCCCGCCCCATGATGAGTTTGATGATGTGTTTAGAACTGATGAATTTGGAAACTTGCAGGGGGACATCATATAGTCAGCGAAAGAGATCTCCACACAAGAAGAACTCCCGGAGCAAGAACCTGCGCAAGAACAAGAAGCCCGAGAAGAAGAAGAAAAGGGGCAAGAACAGGTGAAGATTTCTAAAGCCCCAGAAATATAGGTTGAAGAAGCCTTGGAAGGAAGGCAGACCCAAGATGAACAAACGACATCGGTTGGGGAAACCAGACCCATGGGAACAATCATGACCCAAACTATCATGTTCCAAATGCCACTAGCAAAGGTGTCATTCGAGGAGGTAGTCACAGTGGCCCAAACTCTAAATCTTGGCCCACTACCTCCACCACCCCCAGAGGATGAACCAGTTGAAGAAAGCATCCCAGCATCAGAGGCTAATAAATAGCAACACTAGGATGAAGAAGAGAACCCCAGGGTAACAAATGATGATCGTAATATTGCCAAGGATGCAGACACTGGGGCGAAAGACACAGATACATCTGTAGTAAATATTGTCGATGAGTCCATAGATGCGGAAAAAGAGTCGAAAAGGACTCAGAATATCGAAGGGGCGCAACCAAACCTTGGGGAGAAATCACAAGAGAAAATTTTGGCTGCAAAGCCACCCCTACCACCACAATGGTTGGTGGAATCTCGAAAGAGGAAGGCCCTGGTAACACCCAAGGCCCATCTCTCCTTGGCGGAGATGATGATGCAGGTGCAAAACCCGCCAAAGGCTAAGAAAGCCCAGACAGTCCATACTCTTTAGACTGGGCTGGGTGGAGATATAGTCGCGGTGATCACGAAACCTTCCTTAGATGTGGACAGAGAAATGACTAAGGCTGGAGATTACAATGTCATAGAGGTGTCACTGGGGAAGAGAGGAAAACAGGGTGAGTTAGACCTATTAAAAGAAGCAGCCAAGGCAGTAGAGGCTCGTTATGAAAAAGATTCCTAGAAATTCAGGGCAGAGAAGGAGAAAAATGCAAATCTTATGGGGCTGCTAATGGAGCTGGCCCAACCTATTAGTGTCATTCCCTTGGTGCCCCCACATCTGATGTGCCGCTTCCTCAGAGTGACATAGATGCATTATGGGCGATGAGAAGAAAGGCCCAGGCGGTCGATGAATGGGCTAGCTTGCAAGTGGGAAACGTCTGGCATTTCTTATTGTCCACACTCCCAGGCCTATATGCTTCCCACCACATCTTGCACTAGGTCAAAACTACTATCTCCATCTGGGAGGGAGATATTGAAAACTATGAGGCGTGGAAGGTTGAGTTGGAAGAACTCCTCGGCATCGGGGAGGAGATTGTCTTCGAGTCCAAAATTTTGGGAGAGGAGTCATTTGATTTTGTAAGGACCTAGCACTCCAGACTTGACCTCACATTGGGGGTAATCAAGAAACTGGTAGGGACCCTATGTGATAAGGCCAATTCCATCCAATATTCTTTCAATTTGTACAAGTCTTTTGTTTTGAAGGTCTCTGGAGCTGATCCGTTTAGCACCGACACATGCACTCCAGAGGAGTATGTTTTGGGGAAGTTTAATGAATTAATTAAATCAAGATACCAATCCCCGGAGGGGATAGATAGAGCAAAGATGATGTGAATAACTCACATGGTGCTCAGAGGTCACGACGTGACAAAAATGGCCAAAGAATTTAAGGCAAATGTTCCAGGCCTGGGTGATCAGATTGAGGTGGCCAAGTACCACAGGGCCAGCCTTAAAGACATCGATGAAGATGGGATCTCCTATCTCCTCTAGACTTTCAATGACAACAAACAACAATAAAGTCCTCCAGATTTCAGAGATTATCAATCAGGAAATTTAATTTTTGTATTCATTTATTCTTTGGGGTGCATGCTCCCAGATCTCAGAGTCCTGGATCTAGTGTTATTCATTTTTGTATTCTTTAAAGTGACCTGTGTCTCAGTTCCTAGGGCCAACTGGTCGCTTTCAAAATAGTGATAAAAGATGTTAGAAAATAGGTAACCACAATAAGGCACATTGGCTTGACAAGAGGTTTCTAATAGATGGTCTTCCCAAGGCGCCGCTTTAATGTTATGCCTGGTGCATCAGAAATAGGGTGCCACTTTCCTATTTATGAGGCATGTAGCCTTGATCCCTAGGGGATCAGATTTCTTCTCCTCTCCTACCAGCTCTCCTCTTGATTCTGATTCTTCCACTCCTCTCTTTTTTCTTATTCCTCTGACATGTCAGACCTTTTCTATCTCGAGGTCTTTTGTAGCGTGGCGCAGGTAGTACCAGCCACTGGAAATAATATTATATTGTAAAATGTAAAGAAAGTTAGGTTAAGTTATTAGGTCAAGTAATGTGTATAAATAATAAGTCCAACCTCATTCCAAGGGTTGACGAAATTGATGATTTTGTAGTCTATAGTTAATAGCAATTCGGTTTTCTCAGTTCTTAGTTGTAGGGCTCAATGCTCCATAGTTTCTAAGCTTTCAATAGTTAAACGCTCCCTTGGAGCCACCATTATAACACGCACTAGTGCTTTCTGGAAGATATGTTAATGAAGAAGGAAGAGTTCTATCAATGAAGTTGTTGGCTTTCTGATCTCTGGTTAACGATATTTTATACTTTGTAATCTTTATGTCCTTTTCTCTAATACTTCAAATAGATTAACGACCTCCTTTTCCTTTGCTATTGATTAAGTATGAGCTAATGGTTATGTATTTCTTCAGTATTTACTGTAGCATGTTAGAGCATTGCTAATATTTTGAATGTTTAGTATAACTATAGGTAGATGAAATACTTCTAACTCTGCAATATCTTTTAAAGTTTATTTGTTAAGTAAATGTGCACTTGCAGGAAACCCCACTCACTTGAATCCCTAGAGAAGATGAGTTAAGATAACCAGCTATCCCCCTAAAAAAAAATAGTTGCATTTCCCAACTGAGCCCCGCACTATCGAGACCTGAATCTCATGTGCTTGGAGGCCCGGGGAATCTCATTTCCACATACAACCTTTACAGGCGAAGTTGGCTGGTACCGGGGTACTCGGTGACAACTTACCTTTGTTGGTGAACCTAGTCACAAAGTACCATCAACAGAAATTGGCGCTAGAAGGAGGGCATGAACTCGTCCCCTTTGAGGATTTAGATTTTACACCGCCGAGGGCTCCCCAACCCATAGTTTCAGGAGTCAAGCCTTCAGTGGGATTGGATCATTTTCACCAGCAAGATTTGAAAGATTCCTTAGATCAACTCCCAATCCTAGATGGTTTGTCAAACTTGAGCCTCCCACTCAGAAGAAACAGACCTGGAAATCCAAGTCAGCCACCATTGTCTGGGGATCTAGCATACCACAAAATACCCAAGTCGCCCAGACCATCCCAAGAACTAGCACCCAACCTAGTCAAAATCCAACTCCCCTAATGGCTGCATAATTTGGAAATACTGGGTCCCCAATGGGAAGTTTTTTGGGTGTAGTCAACGATTTACCTTCTCACCCAAAAAAGATTTGTCCCTGATATGAGCACTTAGGCTCACGAACTGAAGAAGAACATCTATAGGCATAGAAAGATGCCATGAACTGACACCAGATCCAACATCAAGACATTGTGACCTGGATGTTCCCTCTATCCCTGGGACAGAATGAACTGAACTGGTACCTTAACCTTCCTGCTAACTCCATCAACAGTTGGAAGGACATGGAGGATGCCTTTCTGGCCACATTTTGCGTACATGTGGACCTAGCATGGTTCCACAGCTAGTTCATTTCTATCAGTAAGGAACCAAATGAGCCCCTTGTGGCATTTAACCACCGGTTCTAGTGTGCCTTGAAGTGGTGCATGGGTCCTTTCATCCCATCCATGTATGTAACTATCCAGGCCTATCTCAATGTGATGGACCCTTTCATTGCCACTCTCCTCTGAAGAACAACCACCCTAGGAAATTGGGATACTTTGGAAAAGGTTTACAACCTAGCCTTAGAGTTGTCTCATGGCCTTAACGAATCCCTAGGCGGGATTGGGCAGAGCATGCGATTTAACATGATACCCAGTGGAACTTCTTATGCCAGGGGATATAACCCCAATTAGGTAATGGGTGCCCCTATGAAGGCCATGAATCTCCCACCACCGCCGATAGACCAGCAGGCCCGATATGTATATGCATCTCAGACCCAGACAACACTGGGTCTGGAATCATTCCCTTGGAACCAGCCATAGAAAATACAACAACCACAAACACAACCACCTAGAGTGCCTTTCTTCCAGTCATCCATGATTGGGGGATTTCCGCCCTCAAATCTGGCGAATGTTGCTGCTTTCCCAGGGAACCAACAATAGCAACCGTCAAACTATGACGTAAACACCCAGTTAATCGCTGAGGTTGAATCCCTCTAGAGAATGTTGTCTACATTGACTGTGGACATGGGCCAACTGAAGGCAGGGTCCTATGCACCCCAGAATTCCAATTCCCAGAGAGGGAATATTTTCTCTAGCCAACGAAACAACAATGCCAGAGGAAGAAAATACAACAACAGGCCTCGACTCAACCAACAACAATAGAATAACAACACCAGTGTTGGAGGTCCACCTCTAAACCAAAACACCAATCAGGGTGGCACTAGACCATCCCATTTCATGCTAGTTGCAGAATTCCAGGCCATGACCAACTGGTGTAGATTGCATGACACAGGCTCTCACAATGAGGTAAACTATGCCACGCTAGAGAAAGTCATCATGATTTCCTAGCTGGACAGATAAGAAGCTTCTGATCCTACTCCCGTAGATCCTCCTATACAAGAGCCCACTCACGATGCCTTCTCCTGTGAGATCATCTTCTTTTGAACAGATAAAGGAGATGAAGAAGAACCTGTACTACAGGGCTTCTTTGATGAATCTATTCCAGCCTTTGAGGCCAATTCCTTCACCAACCTATGGAATCCCTACAACACTCGGAGTCAGGCTAGTAAAGGACCAGTTTACAAACCCACACCTCCCAAGGACACTCCTCCCTAGGACAACATGACCAATCAGTCTGCCCCTCCAAAAGGCCCTAGCTCTAACCAAACTAAGGACCCAGCCGAGGGAAGCCACCAATTTGTGGGAGGAAGGTTTGACATCACAAAGGCATTCGAACAAACCACCACCTCCATGACCTTGATGAAGGTTTTACTCAACTGTCCCGAGTAGAAGAAGTCCCTTCTGAAGCTCTTGGGAAACCCAGAAGCTGTCAATCACCCACCTAAGACTATCTCTTTTGAGGATGCCAACGTGGCTGTCTTCCATGGAAACACTGAAGATCCTCCCTTCCTGCTAGGCTTGAACATACAAGGAAAGAATATACATAACTTCCTAGTAGAATTTGGGGCTTCGGGAAACATCATGCCTTTATCCATATGCCAGAAGCTCAGATTCTGACCCACCCCATCTAACGGTGTAGTAATCCAACTAGATAAAACTATTGTAAAAATGGTGGGTGAACTAAAGAATGTCTAGATTAAACTCATCCAGGACCCCAAGATAGCTAGCACAATTGACATCCAAGTGGTGGACATCCCAAAGACTTACGAGATGTTGCTAAGTCAGAATTGGTCCAAGTCCCTGAACGAACACTTCTTGACTAACTTCTCCCACTTATGGCTCCCCTGGGAAGGAGAATCTAACAAGATCCAGGTTGAAAGTGAGCCCTGGATGAGACAGGCCCTCACCAAAGTCAGGAGGGTGAACAAGGTCCTCTTCTTTGAGACTTCCCCTGGGATTTACCAACCCTTTGAGATCTTAACATTTGACTTCACCCCCGGGGAAGACCCTATAGTTTTACAGAGAACCTAGGACCTAGAAGAAAAATTAAGGGCTAAGGTTAACTCTTAGGGTACCGCGGTGACCCCCACCACACTCTTGTCCAGCACTTGGTGCTGGGTACATTACTATAAAAATTTAGAGATAGAGTGTGAACCTTGCCTTGTCATTGCTACCCGACATATCAATGCCCTCTAGAAGAAAGAACACACACCTAATTCCCTAGGACCCAGTGCTCCTAGTGAGAGCACCTTTTTGGTGGCACATGTCTGGGGATCCCAATTATAAATCCCTTTGAAGACAAACCTCACCCATGTACAATCAACGTTGGAGGAAAATCCTCCCAACCCTACCAAGAATAATCCAAAGCTCACTTCATCTTCCCAGCCCCAGATAACAAACGATGACTTGTGGACCCTTAAGTTCGATGGGTCCCAATCCAAACAGGTTTGTGGGGCCAGAGTGGAATTAATCAACCCGTTGGGAAATATTTTCTTGCATCCTATAGGCTACAGTTCAAGTACATGAATAACATCATGGAGTACAAGGCTTTGGTCCTTGGAATCCTATTTGCACTAAGGAAAGGAATCACTCACCTCCGGGCCCTGGGTGATTCAATGTTGATTGTTAAAAAAGTCTGGAGTCAATATACCTGTCATGATAAGAGGCTAGCAGCATACTGCAACTGGGCATGGAGCCTGATTAAGGATTTTGATGCCTTTGGTATTGAATTTATTCCCCAGAGACAGAACTATGTCCTGGATTCCCTTGTCATTTCTTCCAGCACACTTGAGCCCATGACCAACTCACAACTCTGGAGATTTTCCGTTGAGATGGTCCCCACCTTGTCCATTCCTGATAATGTCACACATTTTTAGGTCTTTGAGGATGATCAACATATCCTTGCCTTCATGGCCAATGTTGGTGTCTTTGAGGACCAGATAGTGGAAGAGAGAGATCACGATGATACTGGGCAGGGTGATGAAGATGATGGGATCATGGACCTACCAACCAACACCATCCTGAAGGGGATGGTTGCACTTCAATGAATCTTTGAATCAGACCCTCGGGTCTAGGAAAAGATATCATCCTCCTCTAAGGGAGGGAAATTTGAGAAAGTGAACATCGGCTAACCTAGTGAAGAGAAAATGATACACATTAGCACCTCCCGCTCCCCCAAGGAGAAGGAGAAGATTCTCATAGTTCTCCGAGAATACATTGATGTGATCACGTGGGGGTATGAGGATCTGAAGACATACGATACATCCATTCTGACCCATACTATCCCACTCAAACTTGATGCTTAGCCTTTCCGGCAAAAGAAACAACCGGTCAACCCATTGATCGAGCCTTTGATTTACTAGGAGGTTCAAAAACTATTGTTAGCTCGGATAGTCTTTCCCATCTAGCACACTACATGGGTAGCCAACCTGGTCCTTGTAAGGAAGAAAAGTGGCGAGATCCACCTTTGCATGGATTTTTGAATTTGAACAAAGCCTCCAAGAAAGATAATCACCCTCTCCCCTCGTTGGATGAGGTGTTGCAAATAGTGAATGGATCATAGATGATGTCTTTCTTGGATGGGTACTCTGAGTATAACCAAGTCATGGTTAGGTTTGAAGATAGAGACAAAATGTTGTTTACCACCAAGTGGGGAATGTTTGCCTACTGGTGAATGCCCTTTGGCTTGATTAACGTAGGGGCCACATTTCAAAAGGCCATGGACATCACATTCAAGGGCCTTGTGAACTGGTGTATAATCATCTACATGGATGATTTGACCATCTTTTCCCAAGATAGGTGTGATCATTCTTCCCACCTCACCCAGATTTGCAAGAGATGTTGCCAGTATGGAATATCCCTCAACCCTAAGAAATGCATATTCGGGGTCATTGAAGGGAAGTTGCTCGGGCATATTGTCTCAGTGAAGGGTATATCCATTGACCCTGAGAGAGTTGAAGTGCTGCTAAACCTACAAATGCCCAACAACAAGAAGGAAATGAGGTCTTTCTTTGGAAAGATTAACTTTTTTTGGCGGTTCATTACTGGATTCGCCAAGATCGTAAAACTACTCACTGAAATGATGAAGAAAGACACCAAAATTGAGTGGAGTTCTGAAGCAAAGTGGGCATTCACCCAGATTAAACAGATGATAACAGAGGCACTAGTCTTGGCTAGTCTGGACTATTCCCTCCCTTTTTATATCTATTCATTTGCTTCACCGCATTCTTCAGTGACACTATTGACCTAGAAGGTCGAAGGGGAAGAATGACCAATAGATTTCATGAGCTCCCCCTTCAAGAACGTTGAAGTCTGGTATTTTCCCTTGGAAAATTAGGCCTTTTCTCTTGTTCGCGCCGTGAAGAAATTCTGGCATTATATTCTCTGGAGCAAGATGCATGCTATCATCCTAGACCAGGCAGTGAAATCTCTGTTGATGCAGAGTGAGTTGGGTGAAAGATGGGGGAAATGGATGGCCATCCTCTAGGAATATGATTTGGAAATGTAACCCATGAAAATAGTTTGAGGCTAGGGACTATGTAGAGCAATGGCAGAAGAGACTCCCCACATTAAATGTCAGACATACACGGTGGAGTCCATCACTCAAGATCCATGGTACACAGACCTAGTGTACTTGTTGTTGAATAATAGATGCCCGAAGGGATTGCCTCCAAACAAATGTCGCGCCATATGGCTGAAAAGCACACACTTCATGATAAAAAATGTCATGCTTTTTTGTAGGAACTATGGAGTGTACCTCTGATGCATTGATATGGTTCAAGCTACAAAGATAATCAAAGAATTTCATGGGCAGTTTGGGACTGAACATGGTTCAGCTAACGACACTGCCCATCAGATCCTCTAGGCCATATACTATTGGCCCTGTATCTTCAAAGATGTCTATACTCATGTCCAGAAGTGCCATACTTGCCAAATTGCAGCACATTGTGAGCGGAACCCAGCTACGCCTTTGCAGCCAGTTTTCAAATCTATACCCTTTGCCCAATGGGAATTTGACTTCATCAGGGAAATCAACCCCAAATCATCTGCCAACCACTGGTACATCTTGATTGCTACTGATTATTTCACCTGGTGGTCTGAAGCAATACCTTGCAAAAACAATATGACAGACATAGTTATAAAATTCCTAGAATAAAATATCATCACAAGGTTTGGAATGCTCTTTGCTATGGTATGTGACAATGGACCTATGACTGGAAGATGACTCTAAATTTTTCCAACAACTATTACCCCCAGGGGAATGGTGTTGCTGAATCAACCAACAAAAATTTGCTTAAAGTGGTCACACACCTATTAGAACAAAATCCCCAGGACTGGTACCAAAAGTTGAGATTCACCCTTTGGGTAGATTGTATTTGAATTAAGGCCACCCTGGGGACATCTCCATTCCATCTAGTTTATGGCCAGAACCCAGTGTTTCCTGTTAACTTATAGATCCTGGTTTTATAGTTTATGCAGGAATTCAACAATCGGGACAATATTGTGGAGGTTCGGCTCTTAAATTTGATGCAAATGGAAGAACAAAGAGACGCGACCCTTGAACATTTTGCGCATCACCATGTAGTAGTGAAATGATGGTTTGAATAGAGAGCCCAGTATAAGGCCTTTCAGATTTCAGACTTTGTTCTCTTGTGGGATAAACCCCGGGAAAAGAAAGGAAAGCACACCAAATTCCAACAGCTCTGGATCGGACCATATTTGATTTCAGAGATCTGCGAGGCAAATACTTATCACCTTAGTACCATGACTAGGGAACCCATCCCATTTCCCGTCAATGGATAGTTTTTCAAGCATTATTTTGAATGAGGTAGGTTTGTCCAGAGTTGTATTATATGTGTATTCTTCTTGCTTGTAAATATTTCTTTCCCGGTGTCTCGTTTGGAGTGCCTTGTCTTGTAAATAGTTTTGTTGGCTGTCCCCCAGGACCGCCCACCTTTTCTATTTGTTTTCTTCCTCTTGGCTTTCTTTGTTTTCTTTTTCAGGCTCCCAGTGTTTTTCTCCCCCTTTTTGTGGGCTGGTATGCTTCACATAAAATCTAGTCTTTGGGATGGTACCTTTTGCATCTTGGTGAACTTAAAATCTATTGTTAGCAAGGTGGAATTGGTCCGGTCTCTAGAGTTATTGTGTAAGTTTGGTAATAGGTTATGAGTAATCATCATCGGATTTATCCTCAAAAGTTTGGAAATTAGTTAAATCAAAATCTAAAGGAAAAAGTAATCAGACACAATGAGAGTAGATTGATCGCACTAGTTTGTTGGCCCAAGTCTGAACTTTAAAATTCTTCCCGGGTCAAGAGTTTTTCTTCCCCATTTATCAAATTGAGAAGGATGGAAGGGTGAAATAAGTACCGCCATTAAATTTAGCTAAGCTTAAGCTTAATGGTGAAAGAAGTATTGCCTTCCCATCCAGAAAATAATAAAATATAAAGGAAAGAAAATATGGGATGTAGAAACTCCGGTATCTGGGGAAACAAGCAAATTTGATGAATTTGGATCGATGTATCTAGTGCCTCTTCTCTGCTTCTCCTAGAGGTCATCAAATTGATTTTCCTTCAAAGCACACACTTCACAACTGATGAAAGACCATGGATTGAATCATGTATGAGCCAGATTGTCTCAGACACTTTGTGCCTTACAAACAAAATGCTCCAAGTAATGATTTGTTCCAGTTTTTCTAACCAAAGATTCTGCAGTTCTCAAATGTGATAAGGCATTCATCCCAGAGAGTCACCATTTGTTATTCCCTGCATACCCATCCCTACATTTTGTATTCAAAATGTTGGGTCCCCTCTTTTCACTTTGGCTCTTGTCTTGTCTTTTTTTTTCTTTGTTTCCTTCTCTGGGCTTTCCCTCCCAGGGGGGTTTGTTTTCTTTCTAATTTTGTCTTTGCTCCCTCCGAGACCCAGTCCCAGAGTTTGTTGTTCTTTTCAGAGCTAGATTCTAGACTCCAGGATTTTCTGCCACAATGTCTTCTCCTCACAAGAAGGTATGGTCGCATGGAATCCCCAGGCCTGGAGTCTGGAGGTTTGCCTGCTCTATAGTTCGCTGAAAAAGGGTAACTAGCTTTTACCTCAGGTATAAATAGGAATTATGCATCACTTTTACAATTATTGTGATTAAACACTTGTGCATCCAGAGAAGATCAAAGCGAATTAAAATGATTTCAAACTAATTTTTCTCCCGTGTTTAGTGGCTATTAACCAATGATTTGGCAGTGATTGTTCGCGGTAATCCCTGAGGTTTAGCTCATTTGCAAGGTACCTCTTGTGCCTACCTTCTCCATTGTGTTTGTCTTCCAAGTAGGTTCTCTAGCTTCTGCCCTTGTCTTTTCTGGTCTTGGTTTTGTTCCATTCTTTCTGGTTTTGTTTCCACTTGGTCTTTCTGGTATGCCTTCCCTGTTCTGCATTTTTTTGGTTTGCCTCCCATTGGTGGGTTGGCTCTGCCAGAGGGATTGTCCGCCCTCCGTGCAATTGTAGATTAGTGTTCATAATGTACATTTCCTTAGGTTAGCTCATGTAAATATGTATAGTTGTATAAAACCTGTGAAAAGCTTGTGGGTGCTATATATTTTGTGTATATGTGTTTCAGCCTTTGGCCCTCTATATTTTTATGTATATATCCTTCAGCTCTGTTGTGCATTGGTTGTATATTTCATGTATATTCTCCCAATTTCATGTCGAGCTCACCATGCTTTGTCTGTATTTCATCTGAGTTTGCGAGCTTGCCCCACGATAGAATACCACTTGGTTGGAGCTCAACTCTCTATTGGTTTCAACCATTGTTGTTTTCTCTCTCCATCATCAATCAGCCTTTATGGAAAATTTATGTCCCATACATACATTAATGATTGCCCAAGTGGCTTCCACTTTGCATGCATTCAGACAGTTGGTGTTGTCATTGCCATAAATTCCCATTTATTGCATAGCCATGTGACGCCCACGTAGGCTTGACAACTCACTTTCCGGTCACGTCCCCCAATGGTTAGTTTTCCAAACTTTGAGTCCTACGCCATCGCCCTGCCCATATCTTACTTTCATCAAGTATGCTGAAAATTCCAGGCCTGAATTATGGTTGAATTCCTAAGTTGACATTATATGCATATCTTTCTAGATTTTGATCTAAACTAACTTTTTAGGTGAAGTGTGCAATGCGACAGTAAGTGCTTTGGAATCTGTAGTAATATTCTATCTTATAAAGTTTTGACGGTCACCTTACCTTGCAGGTTTTCAAACATCCCACTTTCACTATGTCAGAGGCTTCCACATCCTCACCACTCAGGAGTCCAAAGATCCCCTCTAGGGCAGTCACCAGGGCAGCCATCAGATCCAAGATTGAGAGGGCCTTGGAAAAACTTCCCCTTAGCATGAAATATTTGAAAGACAATGTTGTTACGGGATCAAAGATCGAATCCCAGGTTCAGTTGGTCACCGACACCAACATCGGGATGTGGTTACAAATGCAGGCCCTAGTTAAAATGATGTTCATTCAATGATAGTCTGGGGACCAATTGGCCATTAATGTTGGAGAATCTGGGATTCTAAAGGCTGCTTGCTTCCCATGTTCTGTGCAAGCCCCAGAACTCATCCTCACCCTCGCAGAACACTACAACTCCTCTGTCTGTGTCGTCATGCTTGCCACTCCGGTCCCAACCAGATACCCTACAGCCATGGTTTCCTTGGATGCTGCAGCTTTTTGGGCAGGTCTAGGGATTCCCTAGTTTGATGAAGCAGTCTTTGTCACCCGATTTGATGCCTTGGTACAATTTCAGCAGCTGGAGGTTATGGCCTGGTAGTATCTGAGTAATAAATGGCTGAAGACCCCAAAGAAAGATTAAAAAAAATCAAGTTGGAGATCCCCAGGTCTGAATTCAAGGAAAGCATCCAAATGGGGATCATAGCATTATGCAAGATTTTTGGGCAACCCCATGCCTGAGAATTCTCAGGGTGGATGTACTACTTACTAATTGGCATCTCCACCAGTGAGAAATATTTTGATTTGGCTGCCATCATTTCTAACCATGTGGACTCTTAGTTTCTTCAGGTGGCCTGTACCTCAAAGTTTTATATGATGTCCTATCTTCTCTGGGCCTTATCATAACAATGCCCTGTCACAAATGGGCTACTCACATAAGGTGAACTTGGGGTTGGCTCAAGGCAAAAGACTCCTTAGGATTATTTCCCATAAATCCAATGGGAGGCTAATTTCCTTAGCTTCTACCGGGTTAATGATGCCTTTGTCTATTACAATCTTCTCACACCTACCTAGGATGCTGGGTATCGTCTCTCTAAGGAGGCCATGGATTTGGTCAAAAGTTATGGCCATTATTATATCCAGTTCTAGGAACATACTTACATTCATGTAATTGGCTTCTCTGGGAAACTCTATTTGTTTCCCAAACACTGTGGGAACAAAATAATCCTTTTATAATATTGCCGATAGATGCTGGAGCTGCACGCCTTTTACACTATAAAGAAGGTGGTAAATTTTCCATTTTCAATCACTTGTGGGAATTACACATGTAGTCTAGCCGTAGCTAAAGAGGCAGACAATGAACTTAAAAGCTTGGGCCTAACATAATTCTATCTGGTGTGGAAGAACTTTGAGCCACTAGGCAAGATTGTAATGGCACTTCCCTAGGCATCAGAGCCCCATAGATTCCACATGAAGGACTTCTGGGAAGATTTCCAAGATGAATTTGAAGTTTAGAGCTGGCACTTTGTCCGGATGGCAATGGGGATGATGAAGAGGCTGAAGCTTCAAAAATTCTTTGATGAATTTTTAGACACCGGGTCCACAGTAGACCCTCAGTACAAAGAGAAGGGAATAGACAAGATGGATCTCCCTCCAATAAATTGGAACACTCAGGAGGGGCCTACTATTGAAGATATCACCCGTGACATGGTCGAGCATAGCCATAAGTATTTTAAGAGGGCATGCCTAGGGAGTACGCACCGAGTTGGCCCGATAGTCCTGAGATTAACCCCTGGGGCCGGAACCTCTTTGTTGGGAGAGGATAGAGGAAAAAAATTAAGGGAACCCCATCACAAACCCCATCTATGGCACCCATAAAAGAATAGATGCAACAAACACTGGCAGTCTCCCAGCAAATAAAAGAGAAATTGATCACAAGGTTGGCTACCCTGGCCCTCATGATCGAGCCCATTTGTCCTCCGTCTTCCTCTTCACTGGCTGGATTAATGGTTTGAGAAACAGAAACCAGAGCGGAAGAGGAGCAGACAACTCTAATGGACGCAGGGCCTCCTTTGGTGACTAGGCGAAAGAAGAAGCCCAATCCTAAGCCAAGCGTAGAGCTAGAACTTAGGATGCCAAGCATCCCAGAAGTACAAATTCTTTCTTCTGACTCTCTGGAGCCAGACCAAGAACCGAAAATTATCCTGGAGAATCCCCCACCCCATGATGAGTTTGATCATGTGTTTAGAACTGATGAATTTGGAACTCACATTGGGGGTAATTAAGCAATTGATAGGGACCCTCCATGATAAGGCTAATGCCATCCAATACTCTTTCAATTTGTACAATTCTTCTGTTTTGAAGGTCTCTGGAGCTAATCCATTTAACACTGACACATGCACTCCAAAGGAGTATGTTTTGGGGAAGTTTGATGAATTAATAGAATCAAGATACCAATACCTGGAGGGGATAGACAGAGAAAAGATGACATGAATAACTTGCATGGTGCTCAGAGGTCACAACGCGACAAAAATGGCTGAAGAATTTAAGGCAAATGTTCTGTGCCTGGGTGAGTAGATTGAGGTGGCCAAGTACCGCAGGGCCGACCTTAAAGACATCGATGAAGATGGGATCTCCTGTCTCCTCCAGACTTTCAATAACAACAAACAACAATAAAGTCCTCTAGATTTCAGAGATGATCAATTGGGAAATGTAATTTCTGTATTCATTTATTCTTCGGGGCCCATGCTCCCGAATCCAGTGTTATTCATTTTTGTATTCTTTAAAGTGACCCATGTCTTGGTTCCCAGGGCTGACCAGTCACTTTCAAAATAGTGATAAAAGATGTCAGAAAATAGGTAACTGCAACAAGGCACGTTAGCTCGATAAGAGGTTTCTGACATATGGTCTTCCCAAGGTGCTGCTTCAACGTTACACCTGGCACATCAGAGATAGGGTGCCACTTTCCTATTTATTTGTTAACCAGAGAACTATCGGTGCCCTATCTTCGATAACTATAGGTAGATGAAATACTTCTAGCTCTACAATATCTTTTGAAGTTTATTTGTTAAGTAAATGTGCGTTTGCAGGAAACCTCACTCACTTGAATCCCCAGAGAAGATGAGTTAAGATAACCAACTATCCCCCTCAAACAAAATAGTCACATTTCCCAACTAAGCCCTACACTATTGAGACTCAACTCTCACATGGTTGGAGGCCTGGGGAATATCATTTCCTTAGACAACCTTTACAGGTGAAGTTGGCCGGTACTTGGTGACAACTTTGATGACATGTAACTGATTAAATGTTTGATAATGTTAAGTTGAAGATGATGCAAAACATTAAATAAGTTAATGGTTTGTATTGTCATTGATGTCAACTTGATATCATCTATATGGTCATGTACATAATGAAAAAGACTTCAGAGAATCAATGGAACAATGATTAATGCTTTCAGTAATGCATAAAAGTCAAGTATTCACTAAGTGACAAACAACACTGACAGAGTGCACACCATCGGTAAAGATAGAGAAAAAAGTCATAGTGATACCCGATGAGCAGAAGATAGTGTTTCCTGATGAAGTAGAATCATAGGATGCCCAACAAACATAAGACAGTGTTGCCCGACAGATGGAGATCCTGAAGCTAACTGGAGTTACACCGACAGAACTGGTAGTTGTCACCGACGACAAACTATAGAATTGACCGAAATAATAAAGAGTTCAGAAAATAATAAAATACATAGCTGGAAGAGCTTAAGGATAGACTAAATTGGTTGTTTTATTTGTTTTATTCGACCACAATTAAGTAATTGATTTAAATAAGATTTATACAGTTGGCAAGAAGATAATTACGAGATAAATCAGGAGTTAAAGCCATAAATCAAATTGGCTGGATTGTTTTTCACGCCAAGAATCAAGAATCAAGAATTAAGGAATATCATGTCTATATAAGAGACAAGCATAAATCATTTCCATAAGCCATCAGATACACATAAGGGGAGTGAATTAAAAGAGGATGCTGAAGAGAAACTGGTGAAGGATAAAATTCATACAGTCTTGATCAATCAAGCTAAGGGAAAGCTAAAGAATTCTGCAGACACCGACGAATAGTGAAGCACAACATCACAGAGAAGAAAGTGTGGAGCAAAAGGAATTGAATTAATACATTGATCAGAGAGGTATTGTACTTAAATAGATCTAAAAATATGCAATTCAAAGTTACATTAGAAACAGGTCATAGTGTTTCAATTAAACCATTGAAGCATCAAGTCTCTTAATAGAGCAGGACTTAACAGTCTTCTATAATTGAGGTATATCCTAACAGATTGCCAAAAAGATTGATTCATGAAAGTAGCATTGAATTTGCATAAAACCTATTGACAGCCTAAGAAGGAGGTTGATTCAAGGATGGTAGCAAGATTTTCCT
Source organism: Thuja plicata (assembly GCA_018584345.1). NCBI lineage: Eukaryota > Viridiplantae > Streptophyta > Pinopsida > Cupressales > Cupressaceae > Thuja > Thuja plicata. Next base: position 164,622 of record MU215122.1, read on the forward strand.
AAAGCCTATTGACAGTCTAAGAAGGAGGCTGATTCAAGGATGGTAGCAAAATAGATGCTAGATACTAAGTGACAACCTATATGTATAAAATCCTCTGACAAGGTCACACTTAATAGTGTGTTTGTAACCTTTAATAGGGTCGGCTTCTAACAGGGCTCACTTCAAAAGAGTGAAAATTTGGGGTACCGGTCTAAGTGGTTTTTTCCCTTAACAGGGTTTCCACGTTAAAATCCATGTGTTATGTGTGTATGGTTTATTACTTTATTGTTTTACATTTTGCATATACATTTCTAGATTGATTGGTATACTCTGCATATTTACTGAGTATCGGTAAATAAGTTTTACTACTTATCGGTAATCAAGGAGAATAAGGACAGACAAGGTAAACCAACATACAGTTAATTATTTCATGTATTTCAAGGCACACATCTTGTAGGGGCTTAATAATCTGAGGTGTATTGATTGGTAGATTAAAGTTTAAAGGATAAATTTCTGAGGCCATTGATTCACCCCCCCTCTCAGTTATTACTAACAATTGGTATCAGAGCTTGTGTGCTTAGAAGGAAGGTTTCAAGACCTAAGTAAAGATCACAAGATGAACAGATGAGATGTGCCCAAGT
>MU215122.1:167677-179371 GCA_018584345.1 Thuja plicata
ATGGTAAAACACCCAATGTAAGTTACTTCAAAATATTTGGTAGTCAATGTTATGTCTTAAAGGATGATAGAAATGGAAAGATTGACACCAAAAGTGATGAAGGTATTTTTCTGGGGTATTCTACCAAAAGCAAAGCTTTTAAATGTCTAATCAAGGCTTCTAACAAAATAGTTGAAAGTGTAAATGTAAAGATTGATGAATTTGCAGAAAAGAATGAGATGGAAAGCACAAAAGAACCAAAAAGACTACAACAAGTTTGTATATTGTGAAGAACCCATAACTCTACTCGAGCAATAGTGCTTAAATCCAGAACAACAAAATGTTGCAACCGACAGTCAGAATGTTGTTACCGACGATCAGGATAATGATCAAAATAATGTGCAAGATAATGAAGATCAAGCTGATACACAAAGAGCTATACCTGTACTTGCAAGATATGTAAGAAGGAACCATCCAAAGGACCAAATCATAGGAGATAAGAAAGTTGGTACAAAAATAAGAAGTAAGTCCTTAAACTCAAATTGCTTAATTTGTGAGTTTGAGCCAAAATATGTCAATGCTGCACTAGATAATGAAGAATGGATAAGTGCTATGAATGATGAGATTGAACAGATTGAGAAGAACAAAACATGGTCACTTCTGCCAAGACTAGATGACAAGAATGTCATCGGTACTAAATGGATATTTAAGAATAAGCTGAACAAGAATGGAGAAGTCACAAGGAACAAACCAAGAATAGTATGCAAGGGGTATGCACAAGAGGAAGGTATAGACTATGGAGAAACTTTTGCACCCATTGCTAGGCTAGAAGGAGTAAGAATAATACTTTCTTATGCTGCATATAGAGGATTCAAAGTATATCAAATGGATGTCAAGTCAGAATTTCTAAATGGAATACTTGAAGAAGAGGTATACATTGAACAACCAGAAGGGTTTATGGATCCAGACAAGAGGAACATGGTATGTAGACTTTACAAAGCCTTGTATGGATTGAAACAAGCTCCCAAAGCCTGGTATGAATGACTCCATTCCTATCTAATAAGTATTGGATTCATAAGGACTAGTGAAAACATTAATCTTTATTTGAAAGAAGATACTAATGCTAACACTTTGGTTGCTGAAATATTTGTTGATGACATCATATTTGGAGGCAATGACATGCTATGCAAGTCATTTGCTAATGAAATGAGAAAATATTTTGAGATGTCTATGTTTGGAGAGATCAATTTCTTTCTTGGTCTACAGATCATTCAACAAAGTGAAGGTATTTTCATAACACAGTCCAAATACATCAAAGAGGTCCTGAAAATATTCAAGATGGAAGATTCCAAAGCTATTGGAACACCGATGGCTACTGGATGCAAATTAACAAAGGAAGACAAGACAACAGAGGTAAATCAATCTTTGTACAGATCAATGATAGGAAAACTCATGTATGTTGTACACACTAGACCAGATATTACACATGCAATAGAAATTGTTGCTAGATTTTTGGCTAACCCCAGGGAATCACATATGATTTCTATGAAGAGAATATTAAGATATCTGAAGAATACTAAGGAATTTAGCTTATGGTATAGAAGAGAAGGAAAATTTGAACTAAAAGTGTTTACCGAAGCTGATTGGGATGGAAATCTTGATGACCGGAAGAACACAACTGGAGGAGCATTATTTATGGGTGATAGAATTGTCACATAGATTAGCAAGAAGCAAGGATGCATCTTTCATTCTACTGTAGAAGCAGAATATGTTGCTGCTGCTGCAAACTGCTCAAATATTGCATGGATCAAATAGTTGCTGAAAGGTATGCATATGAAGATCTCAGAACCAGTGATTATTTATTGTGATAACACCAGTGCAATAAACATTTATGAGAATCCAGTCATGCATGCAAAGACTAAACACATTGCCATCAAGTATCATTATTTAAGAGAACAAGTTCAAGAAAAAGAGGTGATACTTGAATATATGCAATCAAAAGAACAATTAGCTGGTATCTTCAACAAGCCACTGCCCAAGGATACATTTGAGTGCCTGAGAAAGAGACTAGGGGTCAAACCCATGTCTACTAGTCAGTAAAGGATTGAAGGTTACATCAGCCATATATTATCAGAATATCATTCATGATTGATGTAAGAAAAAGATGAACTTCAAAGCTACATCTATATAAATAAAGGTATATATCAGAAACAAGCACCAGAGCATATTGTTGTATTGATGATGGATAAGGAAAATTCAAGGAATATATTATGGATAGAAGAAAATAATTGTTTGACATGAATGTCAGATATTTGTAAAATATTTGTTTGGCATTGTTGTCGAAGGGAGAGAATGTATCCATATTATCATCAGAAACTATTCATTATCAGATTACTCCAAACAGGGAAAGATCATATCCACAGGGAGAGAATTTGTATGAAGAAATCATATACAAAGGGAGAGTTACTGACAAAAGAAAGAGACATCAAAGAAGAAGAACAGTCAAAAGAGAGAAATTGACATAAAAAGAGAACACAACACATCAGAAGAAGAAACACACAAAGCTGCAAGAATAAAATCTAAGCTAACAAAGAGCTTACTGACGGTTAGACATTTCTATTAGTTATCAAAAAAAATTGTTTGGTACTTTGATGAATCTCAACAATTGTATTTCATATTGTATTAGAAATAGTATAGTGTGATAATATAGTATGTTTCCATCAATGCCAAAGGGAGAGATTGATGACATGTAACTGATTGAATTTTTGATAATGTTAAGTTGAAGATGATGCAAAACATTAAATAAATTAATGGTTTGTATTGTCATTGATGTCAACTTGATATCATCTGTATGGTCATGTACATAATGCCAAAGAATTTAGAGAATCAATGGAACAATGATTATGATTTCAGCAATGCATAAAAGTCAAGTATTCACTAAGTGACAGACAACACCGACAGAGTGCACACCATCGGTAAAGACAGAGAGAAAGGTCATAGTGATACTCGACAAGAAGAAGATAGTGTTTCCTAATGAATTAGAATCATAGGATGCCCAATGAATAGAAGACAATGTTGCCCGAAGGATGGAGATCCTGAAGCTAACTAGAGTTACACCGATGGAACTGGCAGTTGTCACCGACGATGAACTGTAGAATTGACTGACAGAATAGAGAGTTCAAAAAACTACAAAATATCTAGTTGACAGAGCTTAAGGTTAGAATTAACTGGTTGTTTTATTTGTTTTATTCAACCACAATTAAGTAATTGATTTAAAGAAGATTTATACAGTTGGCAAGAAGACAACTACAAGATAAATTAGGAGTTAAAGCTATAAATCAAATTAGCTGGATTGTTTTTCACGCCAAGAATCAAGAATCAAGAATCAAGAATTAAGGAATATCATGTCTATATAAGAGACAAGAATAATTCATTTCTGTAAGCCATCAGATACACGGAAGGGGAGTGAATTAAAAGAGGATGCTAAAGAGAAACTGGTGAAGGATAAACTTCATACAGTCCTAATCAATCAAGCTAAGGGAAAGCTAAAGATTTCTGCAGACACCAACGAACAGTGAAGCACATCATCACAGAGAAAAAAGTGTGGAGAAAAAGGAATTGAATTGATACATTGATTAGAGAGGTATTGTACTTGAACAGATCTGAAAATCTGCAATTTAAATTTGCATTAGAAATAGGTCATAGTGTTTCAGTTTAACCATTGAAGCATCAAGTCTCTTAATAGAGCATGACTTAACAGTCTTCTATAATTGAGGTATATCCTAACAGATTTCCAAAAAGGTTGATTCATGAAAGTAGCATTGAATTTTCATAAAGCATATTGACATCTTAAGAAGGAGGTTGATTCAAGGATAGTAGCAAGATTTGCCTAAAGCCTATTGACAGTCTAAGAAGGAGGTTGATTCAAGGATGGTAGCATAATATATGCCAGATACTAAGTGATAACCTATATGTATAAAATCCTCTAACAAGGTCGCACTTAATAGCGTGTTTATAACCTTTAATACGGTTGGCTCCTAACAGGGCTCACTTTAGAAGAGTGAAAATTTGGGGTACCAGTCCAAGTGGTTTTCTCCCTTAACAAGGTTTCCACGTTAAAATCCATGTGTTATGTGTGTATGGTTTATTACTGTATTGTTTTACATTTCACATATGCATTTCTGGATTGATTGGTATACTCTGCATATTTACTGAGTATCAATAAATAAGTTTTACTGCTTATCGGTAATCAAGGAGAATAAGGACAGACAAGGTAAACCGATAAACAATTAATTATTTCAAGTATTTCAAGGCATGCATCTTGTAGGGACTTAATAATCTGAGGTGTATTGATTGGTGGATTAAATTTTAAAGGATAAATTTTTGAGGCTGCTGATTCACCCCCCTCTCAGTTATTACTACCAAAATTACCTCTGTTGGCGGACCCGATCACAAAGTCCCGTCAACAGGTTCCCATATTATAAAGTCACCAGTTGGATTTTATTTTATAAAAGAAAAATTATGATTCTTGTGAGCACTGTTCCAAATCTAATTCAATATAAGAGGAAATGGGTTTTGCACATACTCAAGATTCAAGGGAATGGGTTTTTCACATACTCAAGATTTAAGAGAATGAAATTATATTGGACATCTTGTAGCAAGTGATGAATTTGTTTCTTGAGACTATCAGCTACATATTCCACCATTTTATTTAACCCAGTTAGCTACCCAATGTATCAGAGTAGGAAATATGGCAGCGTGCTCCCCAAGTTTTAGAACTCTCCAAACATAAAATGCACAACAAAAGTACAATAAAAGTAAAAAATAGTAAACTAGATGGAATTACAACATTGCAATACAATTGTACTTATTGTAAACAAGTGTCCATTTGAAAAGTAGTCACCCAAAAGGGTTTTCTCTCTACAAGATCAAGTAAATCATCTATTTCCCAATAGAAGACTCTTCCATCTGGACATCTGCATTTTTAGGAGCATGAATCTTCAATTACATGTAAAACATGTTAAAATAATTACTAAATCACACAAAAACAAAATGTTTATACCAAATCTTGAAATTTGGATTTATACCGTAAGAAAATTAACATTTCAAATGATTCTAGCTAGACCCATGAAAAAGAGGGAAAATAGTAAATATCTCAACCAAGAGAGATTCCATGGCCCACATGTTTGTCAATCAACAAGGAACAAATATTAGGTTGTATGTAGAACATTGTGTGTTCATAGAATTGTATTTGGACATTAAACTCACCCACAACAAAACCACCAGAAGAGGACTGTAGCAAGACTTCATAAGCTCAAAACCTGGTATGGAAACAACCAACAACTACAATCAATTATGACCTATAAGGAGGCTATCAAATAGTCCCAATGAAAAATATAAAGTTTCAGATAAGATGACCAAACAAATGCAACCATGCCCATTATAAAATCGTGTTGTTACATAGTTCGTAAATGGTGGCTCAAACCTCTCATAAAATACCAAAATCAACAATCTTGATAACATATTTTGTAACCAGCCATATTTTGTGCTTGTCATGAAGAAAATAATTTCCATTGAAAAAATAATGCAAAAAGGGAAAAGCTAAAACCTGAAATGAGCAAGATCCAAGCTTTAATTCATACACTTACCAGGCTTAAGCTCATGGTGACAGTACCCATGTTTATCCATATAAGCAAGGGCTTGAAATTCTTGAAAGCACCAATTTCATACCTTTGTCTATGGAAAAAGAATTAATGAAATCAAAATGGTGAAAAAAATTTAGAATCCTAATGAATAGAAGGAAAATCTTAATAGATGAAAGATCAAAATGCTGGCAAGGACGAGCATGTGTGATCTCCAATGCCTCCAGACCACTGCCAGGAACAAGCATACCAAAGCATTAATAAAAAAATATATGAGCATATGATTTTTTTTAGTAGACTGATCTCTTAATAATAAATGCATTAATTTGTGCTTCTAAGGTACGAAATGCTAACAAATATTACCTTATAAAAAAATGAATATAAGATTCATCTTAAAGTTAAAAACATGATTTTTAAGGAAACTTAATGAAAATGGTTAGAACGAACTGGAACAGTTTCTCCCTGTACGTTATATGATAGCAATGTTAAAAGAGTTAGCACTAACTAATCACTGCAAATCATAGACCAATCTCACATATCATAGACCAAAACAAAAGGAAAAAAGGGTATCAAATCCTGTAATAGACCCATTGAGAGAGAGAGAGGGAGGGAGGCAATGTTCTGCAGATGTAAAACAATAATTTTTTCTATTAAAATAGTTTAGAAAAATATATAGATACTACGAGAGTTTACCAGATATGAAGTAGCCAGTCACTAGAAACCAATTATACCTACTCACAGCCCCCATAACATATACAATTACAAAATTTGGGGAGTGTTACCATTTCAGTATATACTGACTAGACTCGAGTATAAAACATAATTATATCCAAAGAGAAATTAATGAAAACATTATAAGTTACTCCCAACCAGCATCCTAGTTGGCATTGTCTCTTGGAGTCCAGGAATTATCTACCTGTGCACTGTCGTGTGTCTCTGGTACACATTCTTTTCATCTAGTAAGCTCCCCCTGTACAATTTGGAGAGTGTTTTCAGCAACCTACTCTTGGGACCCCATATCACACCCTTTTAGAAGATTATTAAGATCTTCAAGTTCAGTTGGAGCCAGAAAACTTTGATAGGAATTGATGTAGCTGGCAGACTGCACATCATCTTTGTGGATCAACAGACTACCTTCAGGAAAAGTCATCATAAATTTTCTCTTTGGGATGTTAAGAACCATATAAACTTGTGACATAATGTGAAAATGTGTGAGTTTAATATTATACTCAATATGCTTCCTATGTTCTTTCTGAAAAAACTCTCTGTTTCTATCCTTTCGCAGAATCCAAAGAACCTCATTTGTTAGAGTAAACCAAACACAATTCAATTTAGAATCAAACACCTCCACATAGCCAGTGAAAATTCCACTCCAAGACACACCAGGTTTACAATTTCAAAGACAGGGAGACCCAATAAAAAAGGCCAAAATTCTGCGTGCATATAAACATTAAAAAAAGATGCTCAAAGGTTTCAAATTGATTACAAAGACTACAGATAATAAGAGCTAAACCCATAGAAGATAAAACTTGACCAACAACAAGATTTTTCAGAAAAAGTAACCACTTTAGTGTCATTGATCCATTTAGGACTCTTAAGAAAAGAATCAGAATCCATTATATCTCCCATCAAATTACATTTCAAAGCCTTACTGATGAGGGTATAAGTCTTCTTCTATGAGGTAGGAATATTATAATTAGAACTAATGAAGTCCCATGACCCTATATGCCCATCCACTAGAAGATCTTGGATCAATGAGATCCCTTTAAGATTCCAAATCTTAGTAGAGCAACTTTGTGTTAAAGCTAGGGGTTTTTCATTATGAAACAACCCCCACCAAATAGAACGATCGCCAACTACCTCTTTTGAGACCCAAATGCTAGGATTTTAAAAAAAAATATTATCTTCTTTATTGTATTTGTCCTCATTAACAATGGGTTTATTCAAGCTGTTATTATCGTTACTATTTTTAGCAGAGTTTGGCACCATATTAAATCTTTCTTTCTGAACATGTTTTAAAGAAGGACAATATTTCTTTGTGTGTCCATTGCATCTGCAATGAAAACACACACTTTGACTCCCCAAGACTGCAACTTCCCAACAAAATAATTCACCATCAAATTCTAAGGAAATGCAGTCGGGAATATCAACTTCAGGTGCTAATGCGACCAATACCCTGGCATTCAAATGAGGAAGGGTGACCCTCAACTGTTCAATTTGAAGAACCAAACCCAAAGGTTTGAGAATTTGAGCGATAAAAGGCCAGGATTCAACATGATGGTTTTTAATTTCAACCCAATTTGAGGCAGACCTAGCAACCACTTTATCATAATTACCATTGGGAGTCCACGGGAAGGCCCTAAACATAGACCGATCCACATTCCAATTTTTTTTAATCCAAAACCCTTTCTTGCATACTATGATTTTTTAGAAAAATAACAAAGAGTCATTTCTGTATCATTCTGCAATAATTAACAAAAATTCCAAGTTTCTTGCCCCACATCGAGGCCAACCAGTCATCAAAACAATTTTGAGATGACAATGCATCTTTATCCAAATAGACAAAGAAAATAACAATATTCTTTAACCTACTTTGATCGGCCTTAATGGAACTAACCATTTCTTTGTTAGGAAAAAGAGAGAGAGTTTTAGACCCAAGGAAGGGGATGTACCATTCTCTCCTCCATTGCCACCAGATTTGGTATTTCCTCCGCTACTTCATCCACCTCCATTGGCTGTGGCCCGTCCCACACCACCGTGTTCTATACCCACCATTTTCCTTCTGAAGACTCCATTAAACTCTACACTCGAAGAGAAAATTGTAGAGGAATCCTCAGCCACCACCTATTTATAGGATGCTTTTTCTTTGCATTTACTAGAATTAATAGTGTCTGCAATCTCACCACAATCCCCATTTCCACTTACATCCGCATCACCCATAATAATTTCCACATCCTTCTGCGGGATATCAAAATTATTGCTCAATCATTCCAACACACGTGCAAACTAGACGTAGGTAATGCACGCCCAAAATCACAAAGGTGAAACAAGGGCACAAAAGGAACCATAAAACACAAAGCAAATGATATATATTTACTCAAATTTTACAACTATAAACGTACCACATGCATTAAAAGAAAGAGAACAAATTTAACTCCCTAATCACTACCAACAGACCTCATTTTTGTGTCTAAAATATGCTTCTTGAGAGCTAGGAATAATTTCATGGTTGGATGATGCATTCAATTCTTTAACAAGTGCAACATTTTGGTCACCTACATTCACAAGTGCAACACAAAAGGTTTGATGTCATTCACAATGGACAATACGAATACTATATAGAAATGTACAAATGAGGATAGTCAACTATATGAAGGATGAATACATTTTCTTTTTACTTGCCTTTATTTATTCATGGCTATGATCTCCAACCTCATCTTCAACATCATCAACAATAAGAGAATATGAGCATGCGAAGATGAGACACATTAGAAAATTTTATGTTTCCTAACTGTTTTGATTACAAGTCTTCAAGGTTTTGTGCATAATCTCCAAAATGATAACAAAATGAACAAATCCAAATTTCAAAACTAAATGGGCAGGTGCTGATTGGTTTAGCTTGAGCTTCACTTGGTTTTGAGAATACATTAATATTCTCTTCTTAAAAAGGCCAACCATGTGAAGATGAAAGCTCATTTGGCCCTTCCCCCCTATAATCACTCTAAATTCCCCATTAACATCTAAATACATTTTTCATTCATTCATCCATTTAGAAACTATAACATTCAATCATTGTAATCACATAACATAATCATATAACATTCATTAACATGACATAAAATTCATTAATATGCAACATTCATCGAAAATTCATCAACACATTCATTAAGACAATGTTCTTGCATTATCAAACAAGGTTTATAACAATCATTTCCTTTTTAATTTTTTCTTCAATTTTTTAAGGAATATATTAATAGGAACGTCAATATCTTCAACATTCTCCTTGTCTTGTAGTTCCAATCTTATAAAATGATGTCTCCTCGTATTTTTTGGAGCACGAGGCTGTTGTACCAAAGGGGGGTCCACTGCAATAACAAATAAATGGGTTAAATTCACAAAATTTTTTATTAATATTAAAAGTATTTTATTAATAAAAAAAACATAAAAGGGATTTTTCTTTACCTGACAGTGCCACATCATCAACAATCATACTTTGTTCAACCCCAACCTCAACATGCTGAACACTAAGACCATGCTCCACTCCGTCACCATGACATTCTGCATGCTCTAAAATATTCACAAAAAGGTTACACCGATTGCAACTTAAGATGTTTAATTGTATTAATAATTACATAATTAATTTTCAATAGCAAATGAATACCTCCATCATTGTGATGGACATCAGGGCCTTCATCATGTGCAGGTTCTGTGACAATATTAGAAGGTTGCATTGAAATGTCATGCGCATTGTTATCATTGTTTTCTTTATAAAACAAAAATAGTGAATTTATGTTCGGAATAAACATCAAATAGATTATTTCTCAAGTATTCAATTTGAATTATTTTTCATTAGGGTTATTTACCTGTGTGTGAACTAGTGCACCAAAATGTTCACTTTGGCCACAGGATTCTATGCGGTGGTGTGCAACCATGACTTTATATCCTTGCTTGAAGCATATTTGTTTGTCTTCTTCTGTGGGTGCTACATTAAATTCAAAGCCGTGCTTTTTTGGATTAATATCGTCAATATTGCATGTATTGCTTGATTAAACAAAATTGTTTGTAATTTTATATAAAAAATATTGATACTGGTACTTTCAAGATGCGCGTGAAGTTTCATTTATCCACTAGAGCCAAGATGGTGTTGGCCAACCTTATCTTTTCTAGCTTGTTTAGCCTTTGATGTGTCCTGCAGTCTATATATGAAAAGCTTGAAATATGTTAGATTATATAAATATAAAGATAACTAATTAGTGCATAGTTAAGTTAATACTATAACATACCTATTTTTGCCTTCTGGTGGTTGAATTCCTTCATCTCTAATCCTTTCCTCTTTTTTATCTTCAATGATTTCATTCCACTCCATCTCTGGAACCATAGGAGGAAGCTCGTACTTTGGGTTGACCTTTAGAGCCCTTTTGTATTGGTCTCTCACACAATTTAGATGTTTACAAGATTTTTGGCTTTGTCAAAAATATTTTGACCAAAGAGATCCTCTAAAGATTTTATGAGCTGATTTTTTAATTTGGGAGCTTGGTCATTACATCTTTTAAGAAAAAACAAAATTGTTCAATAAAGAAATTAGCTGAAGCTACGTACCTTGACTATAGTATAATAAATGGATGAAAGGAAAAATATTCTACCAATTATATGAAGATACGTACCACTTACGTATGGTGGGCCCGAATAGCTTCAATGTTATTTCATAAAGACTTTCATAAAAACATCATTTCCTACAAAAACATCATGGGATCATCAGTCCAAAATGAGTTATGAATAAGTAAACTACAATTAAACTATAAATAATAACAATTTTAAATTAAGTATCTGGAATCTTAGATAATTTTAAGGGAATCATATCTTTCTTGGCCAACAACAATGATGCCTGCAATGATCTCGTACTATCAACACAAGCTGATCTAGGAAACGATGGTAAATTATCACAATACTGGTCCATGTTCTATCCTGTGTAGGTGTATCTATTAATGCAACAATTTAAACAATGACTATGATCAAATGCACCCAAGAAAGTACAAACTAAATCATAAATTACACATAAAAAATATAGCAAAACAAGGATTTACTAGCTCTAGTCAGAGCAGTCATGGATGCGTGTATGCTCCTTGTTTCCAACCCTATAGTCGACATCCTCAGAGTGCTAGTTGTCCTCGAAAGAGGCATTTTCACTTTAACATGACCTAAAAAAAATCATATATACAATGTCTTATCTTTTTTAAATATAGATCTAATCAATATACACAATGGATTATTGAATTTGATCCAAAATGTTATAGTCAAACACAAAAACAATCATCCATACAATGTTATCATCTAGAGCTACTTAAATTTCCAT
>MU215122.1:209806-223506 GCA_018584345.1 Thuja plicata
AAAATACATTAGAATAGTGTTTAAACTATTGGTAAATGAAACTATTTAATTGATTTGAATTAAATAGTTAGAGGAATAGGAGGGAAATTAATATTAATAATAATATTAATATTTTTGGACATCTACAAAGAGTATGTATGAATATTTAATCAAAAAAGGAGGATCTCAAGATATACCTTTGCCTCCAATTAAAGATAATGAATGGAAGAAGAAATGTGAGAATTTGGTGGAGGAGAATAAAAAATCAACAAAGTTGGTTACTATTGTTAGGAGTGATGTTGTTGGGTGCCTATTAAAACAAAAATTTGATAAGCTTAAGATCTGGTTGAGTGCTCTTTAGGATTTTTATGGTGAGAAGTGAGAGTTAGGTACTGAAAATGACAATACGAGAAAAAGATTGGTAGACAAAATGGCAACTATGGGTGCAAAGGAACATGGAGAGATCAAGGGATTGATACAATCTCATGATATGTTTGGAAATGAATTGATAGAAAGTTTTAGAGTTTTTAAAGAATTTATCACAAAGGGATTACCTTCATGGATCGATGGCAATGCACAAGTAATACATAAAGATACATGGGTTAGACACTGTCAGGGATTACTTGATGTTGCTTTACAGGTTACCCAGAATGACAAACTCAAACTAAAGAATTCTAATGAACATATAGACAAGATCATAGAGATGGAGATCCAGATCAAAGATGTGATTGATGATATTGATACTACAAAATCTAAACAATACAAAGAACACACCAATAGATGCAAAGAAATTTTGGGGAATTAAGCCCCTTGTTCCACAAATTCGATTTTAAGTTAATTAATTTTTAAGAACTTTTATGTTGATATATTTAAGACTCTTACTTAAGTTAATGAAGAGTTGCATCTCTTCAGTTTTGTAACTGATTCGGTGTCTATAAGTATATGACCCAAATTCGGATATAAGAAATATATTTAATACCAATACAATTTTCTCTATTTTTTCTGGAAATATATCCTCTATGTAACAACACTGTATCTGGGGATGATTTTTTTTAAATGCAATTTGAAGACTTAGTTTCTCTTCGTAACCTTGGTGATATTATTATGTCTCTTATCTCTATTTGATTTCTCTAGAATAAATCTATTTGATTTAACTTAATTGATAGTTAAATTGATTCATTATTTTAGTTAGATCCAAACTAGACTAGATCCCCTCTTATTTCATCCCTTCCTCATGACATGCAACCACCTCTTCCACAACCTTTGTCCATGTTGATTGAGGATTCCATTCCAAATGAAAACCCTTTCTTAAACATTATAGATCTATTTTCCTCTACAAAGACATCAAATACATGTAAATATTAAGTGTATCACATCTTAATGCTCCCTCTTAGTTACAACAAATATTTCTCAAGAAAATAAAAGTCAACTACATAGTTATTCATGAATTTGATACAATGACCAATCTAATCCAAAAAGAAACCCAAGAATACCAAGCTTGCATCAAGAATAACAATTAATCCATAATCTAGGAACATGTGTGTCAAAGTGGCCCAACCTATATCACAAAATAATGTGGATGATCTCAGTGTTGATAATTTTGAATTTACTAGAATAGATTTTGGACCTTCATTACAACACAAATTGATGCTACAATTTCTTTAACAATTCAAATGTCTCAAGTAGACAATATTGTCAATGGAACTGATTTGATAACATAGATACAAATAGGAGATTGTAGTTGATCATCCTTCACTTGTGCATATAAGAGTTGATCAGAGAAGGTATATGCACAGGTGACAAAAATGTAGATTTGACCAAGCACTACTGGGAACTTGACCCTGCAACAAATGGACTTGTGATGGTTTTCATAATAGTACATTTGTTGCAGGGTAATCTCCTAGTAGTGCTTAGCCAAATCTGCATGTTCATCACCTGTGCATATACCTTCTCTAATCAAATCTTATATATAGGTGAAGGTTGTATATGTTGTGTGTGTGTGTGCATGCGCATGTGTGCATGTGTGTGATAGTGGAAGAAAAATCACCTAAGAAATTGAATCAAGGTATGATGCCCCTCTCATAGACAGGCCTACAATATCTCTGAAACTGATCGCTTATCAATCATCAACAAGTCAAGAGGACAAAATAGATACTGGCCTGAAAAAGAGGTATATAGAATCTTAGAACCAAGAAAGAGATGTACAAATGAATCTAATCAGAGATAACAACTAAGGATATTCTATTGTATATTAGTAAGATATGCATCCATTTTATTTGAAATTTAGACAAGTAGCTCAAAAGTTATTAAAAATGGTATACATGTGTCACTAGTAACTATGAAAACATTGGTAAAAGAAATTCAAAGTAAATATGTATGAATCAAAGTAAATATGTTAATGTGTATGTGTATACATGTGCACATTCATTCTAAAGAGGATATGTTTCATCATGAAAGACATAAGACTTGAATGCCAAAGGGTAGAGATACATCAAGATATTAAAGAATAGTGATTTGCATGCATGAAAAAGAGTGCCAGTGTTTGACCATTAGATAGAATTCTAAGGAGAAGGGAAAGACTTAAAACACCCAAGTAACATCTAATATTAGCAAACAATAACTACGTATCCATTAATCCATTGAATGGATTAATTGTAAAGAGAAATAATGGTTGCACAGTAGTCTCAAATTGTAACAAGTAAATTAAAATGAAAACTAATTATCATTAGAAGCAATCAATTTGGGATATGAAGGAAGATGGTCCAATATTCTGAATATACATATGGAACAATATATCCAAAATGTTACTATCAATATTTTTAGAAGTACAAAGCGTGGGCTCAAATAAAGGAATTTATTTTCAAAGTCAAGGTACCATTACATAGTTTATTGGAACTATCATTATGCCCCAATAAAAATAAGGTACATAGTTGCCAATGATAATTGTATCTCTAAACCATAATAATTTAGAATTTATGTATGTTTATCATCAATTCAAACAAGACTGAATTTCTAAAAAGCACAAAATACACTTTGGCTGATTTCTCTTATCAGCAAGACTTTGACTAATATTTGTTAGAGTAATTATCTATTTACACTTATTAATTAGATCACTTTTATTTAATTAATTAAGTTGTTTATTACTCTAGATTACTTAAGCTATCTCTTAGGTGCATTATAATTAATTTTTATATTAATTATTAATGTGCAACCTAGCTTTGCTAGTTTTAGGGTTTCATTCACCTTTATAGGTTGAAATTTGTAGTTTCTTTTCAATTAATTCAGATTATAATTTCGCTCTCACTTTCTAAGCAACTTCTGAGTTCTTGTCTTTCCCTCTTTCTGCTTCTCTTCTGTAACAGGTTCTTGCATGCAGGTGTTCTTTAGGTTATGTGGACTTGTCTCTCAAATCCTACATGGTATCAGAGCTTCCCTACTACTGCATGGTCTGAGGATTTTTTGAAGCCATGATTCAAAGATAAAAGCCACAGCTTCTTTGAGGTTTTTCCTTCATTTTGGAGGAGGCACTATTTTTTGGAGCACTTTGAGCCAAAACAGACTCCACCATTACACTCAAAAGGCCCGAGAGAGTGAAAGTTCATATAAAGTTTGCTGGTTTTGGTCATGGAAACCTCTAGGAAAAATTTTCTCCCTCCTAGGCCGTACAATGCAAAAATAAAGAAAAAAAATTAAAAAAACATTTTTCTAGGGTTTTTTGGGCTCTGCATAGCACAGATGCGCTACGCCACCCCCGCGCCACCCCAGTGCCACCCTGGCCCAGCCCAGTCTGGCCTGGCCCCAGCTGATGCACCGCCCACCGGCCACTAGAGCAGCCTCCAGCGGTGCTGCCGCTTGGCCACTACCTCCGCCAGCGGCCTGCCACCTGCCGCCACCGGTGCACATAGGTGACATCATTGCTGATGTCACTTGCTGAAATTTTTTTTTGGCCGTATTTTTAAATTTTCTAGCAAGAATTTTTTTTCTTAGAGATGGAAAAAATTTTCCAGCAAGACGGGCCTGTGACGTGCAGACGACTGTCAACTTTTTTCCCAGGCTCTGTGACAGTTGTTTGATCATCAAATTTTTTTCCGTGACTGGTTTTTTCCAGAGAGCTACTTTTCAGAGGCATTGTTGGTTGTTTGGCCATATCTTGGGTATACGGTGTCCATTTTCAGAAAACAAAATATCATCAAAAAGGTGTTCCAAGCCAGACGTGATGATGCTAGTCTTGCTTGTTGATTCAGCCATTTGAGCCCTCAATTTTGGTTTTGAAGTAGAGGCTTCTGTTTCCTCCCTCTCTACATCTGGCGTCCAGGTTTTCTTCTCATTTTTTGTGCTTTCTATACTTGTTTATTTTTTGTACGAGGGGATAGACTTATACATTGTGGGGGGTGCATTTGCTTTTTGTAATTTAATTCAAAAATGACCCTTCTACTTCTGTCTACTTCTTCTCTCAATGTCGGACCCCTCTGTGGCCTGGCTGACACCACACAATTATCACACCTGGAAAGCACACATGACGAGGCTACTCATGTCATGTGGCTTATGGTCATGTCTGGATGAGAACCAACCTATTGTGCAGTGTCCATTTGAGGTCCTTTAGCATAGAAAAAAAATGGATGAGGCCATGGGTTTGATTACACTGCACATTTTAGATAGCATTTTGTTTCATCTAGATGGTTTGACCACTCCTCACACCTATTGGGGAAAGTTTGCAGATCTGGTTGGCACAGTGAATGCATTCTGGGTACTTCAACTTGATGCAGAGTTGACATCCTTATCTACTGATAGTTTTTCCACCATTGAGGACTTCTTGATGAAGTTCAATGCTCTCCGATCACTTTTACAGGGATGTGGGAAGACCAAATCAGATGATGAGTGTATCTTTTTGATGCTCTCAAAGCTTCGTGGAGAGTTCCAAATTTTCTCCTCCAGTTTCTATTCCACTATGGATGCCTTGGGTCCTAGGCATAATAAGCCTTCCTTTGTGGCCTTTTATGATCGGTTGACTTGAGAGCAGTAAAAGATTCAATAGTTGAATGATGCTTCAGGTTCTATGAGCCATGCCTTGGTTTCTCCCCATCTCCACGAAAACCAGAGCAGAAACATGTATCATCATCCACAAAATCTTGGAAGGATTCTCCTTCTCAGCATTATTCTCGCCCATCTCCTTCACCTAAGGGGAAATTGAAGATAGACAAACCCAAGTGTACTTATTGTAATAAGTTCAATCATGATGAGTCCCAGTGCTTTTAGAAGAAGGTAGATGGATATGCCCAACAGATTGCTGATTTGACAGCTCTTCTTCATAAGAGCAACATTGATATTACTTCTTCCTCCTCTTGCTAGTCTTCTTCATCATCATCTTAGGAAGATGGGTCAGACAATGGAAAGGGTCATGCCTTATGTGCATCTGCTATAGCCCCCTCTTCTAGGTGGTTGCTAGATTCTGGTGCTTCACATTATATGGCATCTTCTCAAAGTTCCTTCTCATCTTTTGTGGCCTCTCCTACCCCACATATCTTGATGGGGAATGACATTGTTATGCCTGTGTGTGGTCAGGGTTCTATTGATATCAATGGTGGTGCATTCCATGATGTACTATGTGTTTCATCCTTGTCATCAAACCTTCTCTCCATTTATCAGATTACTCAGAGTGGGACAGAGAAGATAGTTGAGTTCACTGCAGATTCTATACACATCCGAGATAGTGAAACTGGCCACATTGTTTCTATAGGGATAGTTGATCATGCCATCAGCCTATACTCCTTCTCCCATTTTGGTCCTCCATCTCTAGTGTCAGAGAATATCTCTCCTACTTCATGAGTGCCTAGTGAGAAGAAGTCGGGTCACCTAAAATTCTAAGTTGCTCCTGAGATTAGTGATGTGTCTTCTCCACCTCCTCCTCTTGTTGTGCCTACCTTTGTTCAGCATGATTCTTCTTCAGCAGTCCCTGTTATGGTCACTCCCTGCATTGAGCCTTCCCCTCCAATTTTTGAGGGCATATCTAAGGAAATTCATCTCCTCTGAGCTGACAAATTCAGTCCATCTATTGGCCCACCTTCATTGGGGATTCCATTCCATGAGTCTCATTCATTCTCCTTTGAGCACCAGCTCGGTCGTCTGGTTTCACCTCTCATTCAGGGGTTTCCTTGTTACTATGTACCTCTATTTCTTCCTATAGGGGTTCCATCATTCTGGGGGGGTCTTTGGTGTCTCATCCCTCTCTAATGGGGGGTTTGATTGTACTTATGGTTTTGAGAGAGTCTCTTGAGCCATTCTTTTCTGCTTTTCCTTTTATCTCTTCTTGGAGTAGGGATTTTCCCATGTGGTATTCTCTATTTCTCCGCTTTATAGAGATTTGGTTGTGTTTGGGTACCTGATAAGGCCTTGTTGCTGGGACCCTTTTTTCCTACTTTCATAGCGGTGCTAGGTTAGCTTACCTTCTGAGCTTCGCTTAAGGGGGGGTGTTAGAGTAATTATCTATTTACACTTATTAATTAGATCACTTTGATTTAATTAATTAAGTTGTTTATTACTCTAGTTTCCTTAAGCTATCTCTTAGGTGCATTATAATTAATATTTATATTAATTATTAATGTGCAACCTAGCTTTTCTATTTTTAGGGTTGTGTTCACCTTTATAGGTTGAAATTTGTAGTTTCTTTTCAATTAATTCAGATTATAATTTCCCTCTCACTTTCTGAGCAACTTCTGAGTTCTTCTCTTTCCCTCTTCCTATTTCTCTTCTGTAATAGGTTCTTGCATACAGGTGTTCTTTGGGTTCTGTGGATTTGTCTCTCAAATCCTACACTTATCGACAAGACTTTGGCCAATATCCATAGACAAATAAATTGCTAAGAGATACACCGAAGGAAGCCCTACTGATGTGATACATACTATCGGGGTAAGTCAAGATGAGACAGACTGATCCTCGATGACTTGGTCGGATAAGGATACACTAATGGTTAATTGGGAAAAGGGCCATCGAGATAGCTTCTATTACCGACACAACTAGATTTTGATTTGACCGATACCCGATGATGTCTATTGGTATTAGTCATGCCAAAAACCTTGTGTGTGTGTAATACAATCGACATAGAATACATGGGCGACATAGTGAAAAATGATATTGACTGATACCCAGTGAAGAAAGTGATGAAACCTATGCTGATAAGAATGAAATATGAAAAGAGCTAGAATTTAGTGTTCCCATAGGTCCTATATAATTGTGACCTATAGTGATAAATATTTAAAATTTTGAGGAAGAGCTAAAGGGAAATAAAATTAATGTGATGGGATCCTTCACACAAGGCATGTCATTTATTTTGAATCATCTAAGATTGAAATAAATCATCCTTATTGATTTCACGATTTTCATAATTAAAATTGTATGAGCTAGGTGACTGAGCAAGAAGTGTGTGAAAAAATGGAGGCATCTAGTTTGATAGGAAAGAGGAAACCAACCAAAATCTCTTAGGTTGCTGTTAAAAAATAGAAGAATGAAGCTAAGGACGTACCAAGGAGGATGAATTAGGACATGATAGATCAGATGAATGCTCCTGGTCCAAAACCACGAAGATCGAAATAACATAAGCCAGAATGAGAGAAATTGGAAGATGACTATGGTAGAGTGAAATGTATCTGGATTAAGGTGTGTGGTTATGAATTGTTTGTATATCATTACTTGAGGAGAAAAAAGCAAGTGATAGTCAACAATGTGTGGATGATGAATCTTGGTAGGTTGGTTGTGCCAAATGTATTCATTAATATGAAATTACTTGAAATAATGGTTATAAACTATAAGGAAAATGAAAGATGTATTAGAGATACTAAGGGTGATATTTTATTAGAATTTTCTATTGAGTCTGCATTAGAAGTATTTGATTTAGATTACAACTACAATAAGCCATTGAAATTAGTAGATTTAAGAGACTAATTCATAAGGATGGATACAGTTTATATGGGATGGAAATTGGCTATGCACAAAATTGAGAAAGGTGCCTTAACTAAGGAAGATGGTCCACCTTTTAGACTAGATTTGTTTAGGCCTTATCTTCACTATACATATATGTCTGGTGGGAAAGTTGCAGGAGTGGAATTTCTAGATTCCATGAGTATAGGACATATGGTATTAGCAGCAGATATACAAATGGATGAACCTAGGTATTTTTATTATGCAACATTCATTGTAGAGAGGTTACATGAGGGTTTCATTGAGTTAAGGGATAATGACACACCCACATTTAAGTATTATTCCTTGTTGATGCACATGATATTTTTTATGGATTCAAGAGAGGACTTTGGCCTGAGGAATTGAGATTAAGCACAATTAATAGAGATGGAGAGAAGTAGCCAGTATAATTATGGAATTCTATATGAGACTCAAGATACATCCGGTCACATTATGTTAAGTTTGAAGAGTTTATTGTGAAACCATTATATCAGCTATTTAATATTCTATGTGATATGGCATTCCCAGATAAGATTAAAGCCTTTCTTAGGCCCAAACAGTTTGACCTAGATAAGAAAATTCAGCACAATAGGGGGGATTGGTTTGTGTGCAATAATTTTTCATTTTTCATAATTTATGGTTTTGAAGGTACTCCTTATACATGCTTGCAAAGATTATTCCTGATAGAATTTCCTATCTTGAGATCATGAGGCAATTAAGTTTTTCTAATGCAGAACATTTTGGTAATTTTCATAAGCAGACCTTTTTGCCAGCCACTTTATCATTTGGATATTTCACTATTGTTTCTACCAAGGTATGCCATTTTATTTAGAGGATGTTAATTGAATAATGTAATTTATATGAACATGTTGCAAGGAAGAAATATGACCCAGAGGGGTATATCCATGAGCATAAAAAGAAGCAAAGATTGGCGGATTATCCTCATGTTCCTTTTGAAAGTGAAGATGTATTAAGAAATTTGGAAGAATCTGATGCCCAGCTGCTGATAGAATATTATCAGAAAATGTTGAATGATAAAAGAAAATAATTAGATGAGCTTACTTCATAAGAAGACACATAAGCATCTGAAGAAGAAGATGATGCAGAAACTAAAGTTGTGTCCAAAAGGGTTACTGAGGTTGAAGATGAACAAGATAAAGATGACAAGATCATAGATGCTCTTGACCTTCATAATGATAACAATATTGTTGCACATAATACATTTTTATTTGAAGTTGAGTTTATAAGGTTGAGGAGTTCAAAATATTCTTGTATAACTTCATGGGCAAGCGATTGAGAAATGCTCACCCAAATTTGGATCCCTTAAGAGAAGTTGAAATTTTGGAGAAACTTAAGAATGATGTTAAGCTTGAATTTTAGACAATGACTCTACAAAAGGGAAGGGAACTACTGACAGAGTCTAGTATGATTCTATTTCCTGGGTGGGATATGAGTGCTTCTTTCATTTTTGACAGACTTCTGAGTTCAGAGAAAACAAATGTCAAATTGGATATGGCTGGTGTGAATGAAGTTTTATGGGATCAAGGTTTGATGAAGATGAAAATGCGATGTTATTATGGGCTCTTTATCCACCAAATAAGATGCATAGTATTATTTATGTCAACCAAGCCTTTGGTCATATGATGAAGCTTAAGGTAGGCGAAACTAATTCTATTGTTTCAGCAAATATCGCCATTGAATTTTCCAAATTTAACAAAGTACAAATACTTGGGCTCATGAAGGATAGGGACCATTACAAAGAAATGTATGAGGAGTAGATAAAGAAAAGTGGATTGGGTATACCAAAAATTACCTCAGGGGATAACATGAAATGGAAGAAAAAACATGATTCCTTGCTCTTAGAAAATCAGAAGACGTTGAGACAGATGCAAAATGTGAGGGTAGACACTATAGTTTTTATGCTTACACAGATTCAAAAATATGCAAAATGTATTTCTGGTGCAGGGAACCTCCCTATTTGATGATTTTATGTTGTTTAGGGTTGTATTAGGGGTGTGTGTGTGTTGGAATAATGTCCAAGGGGATGGATGCAATGATAGTTTAACTTCATGTTTGTAAGAGCCTTAGTGCTCATTAGGTGTTTTGGGTCATTTTGGCTTCAAATAGTGTAAAGTTGCCATTTTAGTGCAATATGGGCTAGAGGTGTGTTTTAGGACCCTAAATATCCTATTTAGGGTCTTATAAATCAACATGAATCATCAAGTTGACAAACAAGGTCAAAATTCTCAAAACACAAAATGTTGCTAGCAACTTTGAAAGTTGCTCGAGCAACTTTTGCAAGAATTTGCAAAATGTAGTTAGAACTATTGTAACTACCCCATGCTCAGTATATGTTCATGGATTCAATGTTTGGTGAAGGTTAATGAGATTTTGGATTTAAAATTTTACTTCTGACACCCCTGTACGGATGACTATATCTACATTTTAGTAATTAACACTGTATCTTTGCTATTGTACGATTATGTACGGATTGACATAGGTGATCAGGCTCCATGGAAGTGTTGTGTTTCCTTTCAGATTTCATGTTCAGTAGATATTTTGATTTCAAGTGTTTTTAGTGTAAAGTTAGAGGATTTTGTAGGTCATTGGTCTGATAGAGACAATACAGTGCTACCTAGCTAGAAATGGCTCTAACCTAAAATCCCTCTGGTGAAATTGACTGAAACAATGGGGGAAGTAGGGTTAGGGTCTATAGATAGGGTTTTGGTTTTATTTATTTATGTTTCAATAGATTTCATAGGCCAAAAGTGAAGCTCTATGGTTGACTGGTGAAACCAGGTGAGCTAGGACAGGGTGAACAAAGAAGTGGATCGAGCACCCATGAACTTTTGGGAAAGACTTAGTGGCATTTTTAGGTTCTCTAGATAGTATCCTAAAATTATTTGAAGGTGGAAGGAGGTTAATCAAATATTGGAGACAAGTTTAACAATTATTCATGCTGAGTGGTCCATAGACCTAATTAATAGGCTATAATCTAGGGCCTGCAAGAAACTAGGGTTTTGGGTGCTTTCAGAGGTCAGGGTTTTGGATTCTGATAGTGTAGGTGGATGTATTGAACATTTTCAAGTTTTTTTGTGGAGCCATTTGGGGATTTTGGAAGCATTTTTCCAAAATCGTTGAAAATAAACCTACTAGGAATTAGGCAATTAGGCCTCCTAGTGAAATAGTGACCAATTAGATTGGTAAAGGGTCTTGGGGTATTGGGATGAGTGCAGAATGATCTAATATGGGTCAAGAAGGGCGATAAGAGTCTTGGGGAGTGTGTGAGAAGATCCTATGCAAAGGATTGGAATTATAGAAGGAGTTCTAGTGGAGAAAACTATGCTTTTGATTAACTAGTTGGACTAGTTAGGCCTAGAAACCTTGGAGTCTTCAACATACCAACTATACCTTGGAGGAGAAGTTGGGAGAGAGGGTCTTGGAGATCCTAGTTGAAGGAAGATCCAACAAAGAAAAACCATTGGATGGTTGAGTTAACCAAAGAAGCATCTTGGAGAGAGGAAAATATCTAGAGTACTGAACCCTCTGCATCAATTTCAAATCTTTTGGAAGGCTTACCAGAAAAACCATGATAGCTTTGTCTCATGATAGAATTAAAAATAGGCCCAGTGTTAGAATGCATGAAAAGACTTTAGAAGGGGATGATAATATGATCATTGAAGAATTGAAAAGGGTTACTGATGAGCAGGGGGCCTTTCAAGAGAAATTGATTAAAGAGACTGATAGTTTCTTGAGTGTTATCAAAGAAAGTTTGCCACCATTTACTAGTGATGCAGGGGATGTTAAGGACATACATGTTTTGATCAAGGAATGCAAGAATCTTCTCAATGTTTCCCTAGATGCTTCTCAATCGGAAGACATTGGATTAAAGGAGACTACTACATATATGGAGAACCTCGTGAGCGTAAAGATCATGGCCAAAGATATCATCTGCGATGCTGACACATGTGTATCTGAGGAATACAAGGAACATATCAAATTTTGTGCAAAGATACTTGGGGATTACATTTATTAAGATGTTTTAAGTCTTAATGACTTTTGTTATCCATTTATGTATTTAAAAAAAAAACTTTAACGAAATGATGTGACCTTTCGATGATAATTGTTAGGCTGCCTATACTTTTTTGGTGCTAAATTCTTTGTTTCGAAAAGACAATTGTTATGAATTTATGGGATACAATACCTGTCAATTGGTTATATGCAATTAACAATACTATGTTTGTTTCTAAAAATCTCTTGGTGAAATCTATTCCTCTGTTCTTTGAATTTTTTTGGGATAAAATTTGCATTTTCTTCGATTGGTTGTTTCATGTTGCATTGTTTCAATAGAAATGATAGTTTTTCATTCAATTGGTCTTTTCATCTTGCATGGTTAAATTCATTTGATTACTATAGGAATCAATTGGTCTGTCATTTTAAAAGTTAAACTCAATTAGAGTAATTATAGGTTTATATTGAAATATATAGTTTTATAGTTAAAATCCTTTATCCCCTTTGTTAGAGAAAGCCTAGGATGGGCTTGATGTGAGTAGTTGTATCAAATATCAAATGGGTTCATCCTCTATTATGAACATGGAAGATAAATTTTGATTTTTCATCTTGAAGAAATCTCGATTCCTTAGGACCTAGTTGCACCCATTTGAGACTCTAATAGAAAATTGATCAAACCCACCTTAATGAAACTCTTCACAAGGAATAATAACATAGAAGATGAGGAAGAATTACTACTAGGTTCCCATATAATCAAAACATGTCATCCAAAAAAAATGATAGGAAATTCCCTTGTAATAATCCTCTACCTCAAGAAGAGACAATCTTCAAATTGGAAAATATAAAATACCTTGAAAGAAGCATTGGTGCTCCTTGACAATATAGAGAATCATAATGAAGTCATACACAAAAAAAATTTCATGAGTTTACCAAAATATGTCCAACGTATCTACATGTAGTTATAAAAAAGTTTCAGTATCTAGAATAGCCCTCTGTTAACAACATTTACGTATATGGTCCTAACACGGTAGTGCAAAAACTACACAAAGAAGGCATCACATAAACATGATTTATGCTTTTGCCATTGAAGCAATATCGACGACAGTAGTTTCCTCTTGAGCCTTGCACAAGTTCCACTCATTTCCTGCATCAGGTATAGATGTAGATGGGGTAGATGTAAATGTGGTTTCATCGACCCACCAAAAGTATTGACATCCACTATTTCCCTGCAATACCAAATCTACATTAGTTCTTCCTAAAATGATTAGTTGTCGCATTATTTTTAAACATAAAATACATTTCCATTAATGACCTTTTTCCTATTTGGGCAACTCCAAAATTGATGCCCAGGATTACTTGTTGTGCGTGACGTCTTCAACATGCAAGGGCCAACACCACATTGACACATAGGCACATTGACCTAAGTCATCAACAAATATTGCACTGTCATTCCAACTTATCATTTTGTTTGGTTGATTATTTTGTTAATTTATACTAATTATAATTGCAATAAAAAGAAACATACTAATGTAGACATCATCTCAAATCAGATTGCAACATGACTATTGTCAATCATAGTACAAAACAAAAATGCTTCATATTTGATGATATAATGAATCTGAACAACATGTAAATGAAAAGTCCTAACTGCACATTATGGAAACCATATGCATAGTTGTGATTGTGAATTTTAGTCCTTACCACACATTGAAATGCATGTAAAGGCATCTACAGTTGGGGGCATGTCAAATTGTGAT